>VYZW01036796.1:2993-27321 GCA_013401315.1 Balaeniceps rex | reverse complement strand
TTCTGTTGTTGTTAGTGCCATAGAGCAGCTCAATTGAGCTAAAAGGTTATAAGGGCTTGTGTTCTTTTAGTTTCATTTTTTTAAGGTCTCTTTGTAAATATCACAGTGAAATCTATTCTCAGGATGGATATTAATTTTCCAAGAGCAGATGGGAGTCAAAGAATTCATGGAAGGTAACAGACTTTCTCCCTTTTGTGGGATCTCTTTGTGGTGCCGTAGGTACCCATTACAAGTAGGAAAGACCTTGCAGGGTGACTGGTGGTGTAAGCATCAATACCTTAGACTGCAAGGTTCCTCCAACAGAGATGTCTAACATCAGGTACACCCCATGGGCTGTGTGATAGAGGAGGAACTTCACTGGTGGGTTTGAGTCAGCACCAAATTCTGGGAGGAGATGCCAGACATGGTCACCCAGCACTGTGCAATGACATCAGCATTTGGTGAAGGTGCCACTTTTCAGCCAAGATGTGGCACTTGACTGTGCATTGGTGTTTAGGATGGTCTGATTGAAATAAAGGGATTCTGTTTAAACCATCTTTGTAGTTTCAGTTTTCCACTGGGGGAAGGGCTGAAAGGGAACTTATTTAACTTCGCAGTCAGGTAGGATCCTGTTAGTCATTGTGTTGGCTAAGGCATGGTAAGGTAAAATATTTGTGTGAGCTCCAACCTAAATTCCAGTGCCCACAAGAGTGCTGAATTCCTGTAGGTCTTGTGTCATGTGTGCTGGTCCCACATGGACATCCTGGCATCTCTGATAGGCCTGGACACCTGTTGAACCATAGGTAGCTGAACCATGCTGCTAGTAGCTGCTCAGCTAAGTGTAGGTATCTTACCCTATAGGGTGGAATATAATTATGATCTTAATACTGCTCACACAAGGGATTGCCTTGATTGAACTAAGCTAATCTGTCTACCTGAGTTTCATGAATCTAACCTGCCCACAGAGAGCTGCAAATGAAACAGAAGGGTGAGTAATGTAGTTTTAGTGGGAAAAACAGCTCCTTGTGGGTTTTCTACACCATTCCTGAGAGTGGGGGGGATCTCTGGCTCCACAAAAATCTCTACCAGTTTCTCCAGTGTAGTGACTTTAGCTCCTGTTTAGGTCAGGTCTGTCTTGGAGAAAGGGCCCTTCTTGCAGAGCCAAACAGACTAGAGCACAACACCTGACCATGCTCTTCTCCCAGTGCCCTGGGTTTTCTAGGGAGAGTCAGCCCGCTCTCTGCAATACAGGGAGCCTCAGAGTTGCTGCATCAATAGCATTTTAAGAGCTGGTGGGTATTAAAAAGTAGAACTTTTCACTTGCTAATGCTGGGGAAACTGAGGCATTGGGGGCCAGTCATTGACAAGTGCTGCTCATCCCAGTCTCTGCTGTTCCAGTCAACTGCAGCTCAGAGCTTTGAGTTACTCCAGTGTTCCACATCTTTGATTCCTGGTTCCTTCCTTCTTATTACGCATCCCTCTTGGGCCCTGAAGACACAGTGAGAGAGAGCAGGATTTACCAGGAAGCCTGAATCTTTGCCAGAGCGATAATTCCTCATGTTGGCAGGCAAACTGGGGACTTGGGTCATGTGGCCTTCATTTATTCTGCACATTGACTTGACCGCATGGTCAGGTGGGACTGTGACCAAACTTGACAGCTGGCAATTAGCTTTAACTGAAGGTGAAAAAATAATCATAAAGGATAAACTGAGGCAAACGTGGTGAGATGCACTGTGCTGGGAGGTTACTTGCCTACAAGAGCTGATTTTCTTTGCTTGAGATGGGAGATCTAGGAAAGACAACTGACTTAAGCACCTCCTTATGCCTTCAGCTGTGATCTTGCTTTTAGTGTGACACCCTCATGTGTCAATGAGTCTGGAAAGTGAATTTATGACAAGCTCAAAGGATTTAAACTCCAGGTTCAGCCTAGGCTGCCACCGTGTCCAGCTTCATTATGAAGAACCAAGAAACCAGGGCTAAATGTGAGTCTCTGGGGCTCATGCACACTGAATGTCTCTGTCCTTTAAAATAAATTTCTGTGTGAGTTGTGCTGTTCTGGTAGTTTTTCCTTAACAGAGTAGAGTACTGCAGCTCTCATAATTTTAGTAAGAGCCTCCTGATGACTGGTACTTTCCTTAAAGCTCTTGATCTTGGACTCATGCTATTTTGTGATAATTACTGCTTTTATACATAAAAACCTCACATAATTGCCAAGACAGTCTTTCCAATGTGACCTGCCTGCGTTCGAATGGGTCAAAAATAAAAGACAAGAAAAGGACACAGATATTTCCAAGCTTATGAATGAAGATGTGTGTAGCTGTAACTGAATGAGGCCTGTCTCAGTTGCTGTAATAGCTCTCTCAATCCTGAAGAGCTCTTCCTCTTGACAGAGGTCTACAAACAGACTTGTGCAGCCAAAGAGAGTGATTGCTCTCTCTCACGGAGCATTTGACTTTCTCTTTTCTTTTGGTTCCTGAACGTAGAATTGCATTTTACTTCAGTCACTTGGAAATCCTGCTTTTTAAAATGAAAATCTATTCAAAAGAAGATAAAAGACGCTGTGAGGTATATAAGTGTTTTTAACTGCAACCAATTTAACTGAATAACTGGAGAAGAGATATGGTGCAAAGATACTAAGGGCATGGGTCCAGACTGTGAACTAAGGGGACCACAAAGTGACGAGAAAGCCTTTAGGAGCCTAAGACTTTAATTTTTATGTGTAGGTTGCACTCTGCCCAATGCTTTCCTATTATGGGTAGGGAAAAAGGGACAGCTCTTGAATGAAGTCTTAGCATCCTGGATTAGCACAGAGGGCTCGCTCTTTGTTGCAAAGGTAGGCTGGGAAAAGCATCTGTGAGGGAAGCTGTGATTTGATTCTGAATACTGGTGTCTCCAAGATTTGGCGAATTTACGTCAGGATTTAGTCTAAGTGATAACTGAACACTTACCAGGCAACTATTAGCTGACATGATAAGACAAAGAGATCTCTCCACAGGCTTGAAGCATTAATGGAGAAAAACGCAACAAACTTGCCCACAAACCTGTTTCCCAGTCTAAAAGCTCCAGGGACGTATATAATCTCTCAGCCACCGTTAATGTTTCCCTGAAAGAGAGAGGCATTTATGAGGCAGCGAGGTTTGTAACAATGAAATGCCAATGGTGACGTTAAAGAGGAAAAAAATGTTCCCAATCGATGCTCTGAGAAGAGAGCTGCAATAGATCTAAGTAGCTTGGCTCTGTGTCTGCATTGGGAATTTTCCCCCTCCTCATCTTCTTTGTTGTTCATCATATTTCATTCCGGATGAATGTCTGCAGAGGCAGGCCGCTAAAAGTCAAGAGACGTAAAGACCTCACGGGCTTTTCTTATGCCGCATGTAATTGCCATACTCACTCTCAATCGCAGGTTTTATGGCTACTCTGAGGCAAGGCTCTGGTTCCTACAAGAGTACCAGGGGTGACAATGATCACCCTTCAGACCCGCAGATGACAACACACTGATGGATAAACCAAATCAGGAAAATGACTCGTCTCAGCAAGTCATTACCATAGGATGCTATTATTTCTGCTGTAGAGGAAAAGCAGGAGAAACGGAGGAGCTCTAGACAGCAGCTTTGACACTAGAGCAGAATCTCTTGCACCTGAAGCTCTCACAGGGGCAGAAATGCCTTGATATGGTCCTGGGTTCTTAATCCTCTTTCTGCAAGCCCTGACCTTCTCAGCCTTCTGTAACCACTGGACCAACCTGCTTAGGGACTTGCAAGCCCTAACCCACACATGGGTATCTCAGTAAATTAGCTCCATTACAGAGCTAGGCAAACAGCAACAGTTCAACTATGTGGCGGTTTTTGAGCTCTCCTACATTTTTGTTGACTGTTTGATTCTACAGTAGGCTGAAACATCCAAAGTTTTCAGTCACCTGCTGTGTTAAACTTTTGTTCAAGCACCTGTCAATAGAAAGACTGAACTTGGAGTTTCCTACACGTCTACTCAGCATGTGCTGACCTCAGGCTTAGGGTACTCTAAACCAGAGCCTTGCAATTGTTACTGCTTGAGCTGCCCCATTGTGCATGAGCAATTAAGTTGTCATTAGTGCAAGGACGTACAGCCCCATCCCACCTGTGGGGTGAACTGTGGAGAGTATAGCCCAAGGGATGTTAATTTACTGTTTATATCAAGTGGAAGTACAAAGTAATTAAGAGAGCTGTAGGCTGTTGGCTCCCTGCTATTCTGTGCTGAGTGTTGTTTCAGCTACGGTCACAAATTCAGTTTTCCCGGTATTTTTCCATTATGCACCTGAGAATTTTGGCTGATGCTCCTCACACCCTTTCTGCTGTGCACCTCACATCCAAATGGCTAAAGCGCATAAACTGCTATGGCCAACAACATACCAGGAATGATATTGCTGGTACAGTATCCAAATAACCTTTGAGTCCCTGACTAGCCTTGCAAAGTACCTGTGGCAGGGAAAAAGCTGCTCAGTTCACATTAAACCCATTCAGAATTGAAACAGTTTATTGATTTATTAACAACAGCTAATTAGCTGGCAGTAAGTGAACCTCACATTCAAGATCGATATCGGCAATACAACAGATAAACTGCAATATGTATGAAAATGTTAATAAACACCTGAAGATTTCTAAACCCCCTTCTGTAACTAATCCTAAAATGTTCTCGGGACACACACACACATTATGTGAACACGTCTATCCCCTCACAGGACCTGTGGGTTGCAGGAAGGGTGGGGTTCCCTTACTTGCCCATCATCTTGCAGAAGATCGTCTAGAATCATAGAAACATAGAATCATAGAATGTTTTGGGTTGGAAGGGACCTTAAAGATCATCCGGTTCCAACCCCCCTACCATGGGCAGGGACATCTCCCACTAGATCAGGTTGCTCAGAGCCCCGACCAAGCTGGCCTTGAATGTTTCCAGGGATGGGACATCCACAACTTCTCTGGGCAACCTGGTCCAGTGTCTCACCACCCTCACAGTAAAGAATTTCTTCCTTATATCTAACCTAAATCGACCCTTTTTCAGCTTAAAACTGGTACCCCTTACACTATCACCACACTCCCTGGTCCCTCCCCATCTTTCCTATAGGCCCTTTAAGTACTGAAAGGCTGCTATAAGGTCTCCCCGGAGCCTTTTCTTCTCTAGGCTAAACAACCCCAACTCTCTCAGCCTGTCCTCATAGGGAAGGTGCTCCAGCCCTCGCATCATCTTCGTGACCCTCCTCTGGACCCACCCCAACAGGTCCATGTCTTTCTTATGCAGGGGACCCCAGAGCTGAATGCAGTACCCCATGGTGGGGGTCTCACCAGAGCAGAGTAGAGGGGCAGAATCACCTCCCTCGACCTGCTGGCCACACTTCTTTTGATGCAGCCCAGGATATCATTGGGCTGCAAGTGCACATTGCTGGCTCATAATCAGTTTTTCAGCCACCAATACCCCCAAGTCCTTCTCTGCGAGGCTGTTCTCAATCCACTCATCACCCAACCTGTATACATGTTTGGGATGTAGGTGCTCTGCCTTTTATGTGTACCCCTATCACTCCATACAGTTCATAAATCTACGTGCCTGTAGGAAAGCACCCTTTGAGGTCCCATACACATGCTCAAGATGTGGGTCCCCCCTTTTTGCACCCCACGCTTCCATGGCTCTCCCATACTTACGGTGTCCCATGGGACGATGCTGTGTCTGACCTAGGCACAGGTTGTGATGCTGGTGGGGTGACTCCTGGCAGCACTAAACCAGGTTTTGACCACTGCTGTTTCCACTCCACGGTGTCCCCCTGCTCTTGCAAATTCTCGTGGTTCTTCTCAAACTGACTCATTTTCTCTTTCAAAGGTCTCTGTTATTTTCCAGGTTGGGTTTCATCTGGCTGATGGTCACCTTCCTGTTTAACATGATTGATTATGGGCAAACATCCTTTCAGACATATTTGGGTGCTGAATTCAGGCATGCTGGCTGCACTCACGTTCCTATCATAATGTCTGTTGCTATCCAGGCCATCTGACAGGGGCAGGCATATGAGCTCCCTCAGAGTACCCACAGAGCTTAGTCAAGTGAGAACAACCTTCATGTGTATTCATATGTGATTACATGGTTAGGGCATCCCACTCTGTAATCCCTCAGCATCTACGTTGGTCAGGGAAAAATTTCAGTTTTGTCCTGAAAAAGCATGAACAACCCCATGCAACGATACAGGCTTGGGGATGAGTGGCTGGAAAGCTGCCTGGCAGAGAGAGATCTGGGGGGTTGGTCGACAGCCGACTGAATATGAGCCAGCAGAGTGCCCAGGTGGCCAAGAAGGCCAATGGCATCCTGGCTTGTATCAGAAATAGTGTGACCAGCAGGAACAGGGAAGCGATCATCCCCCTGTACTCGGCACTGATGAGGCCGCGCCTCAAGTACTGTGTTCAGTTTTGGGCCCCTCACTACAAGAAGGATACTGAGGTGCTGGAGCGTGTCCAGAGAAGGGCAACAAAGCTGGTGAAGGGTCTAGAGCACAAGTGCTGTGAGGAGCGGCTGAGGGACCTGGGGTTGTTTAGCCTGGAGAAGAGGAGGCTGAGGGGAGACCTTATCGCTCTCTACAACTACCTGAAAGGAGGGTGTAGTGAGGTGGGTGTTGGTCTCTTCTGCCAAGTAGCAAGTGATAGGATGAGAGGCAATGGCCTCAAGTTGCGCCAGGGGAGGTTTAGATTAGATATTAGGAAAAACTTCTTCACAGAGAGGGTTGTGAAGCATTGGAACAGGCTGCCCAGGGACGTGGTTGAGTCCCCATCCCTGGAGGCATTTAAAAGGCGTGTAGATGTGGTGCTTAGGGACATAGTTTAGTAGTGGACAGGTACGGTTGGACTCGATGATCTTAAAGGTCTTTTCCAACAAAATTATTCTATGATTCTAACTTCTTTCCTTGTGCCAAGTCTGCAAGCAACAGAGTTACTTGCAAAATCTCCCTCTGACCTCTCTGAATAACCCTAAAGGAGCTTGTTTAGGATTCCATGCTCTTTGGAGTGAAGCCTCCACATGCAAGTTTCATGGGGATGATTTTGGAAAACACGGTGCAGATGCTCTCTGGGAAGAAAAGCAAAGACAGAAAGGGAAGAGAGGGTGACTGGGGGGAAAGTGTGGAAAGGAAGAAGTTACAAGGGTGGCTCAAGGACACAAGCCTGCCAAGATCCACATGGTCCACTGGGCTGTATGGCTAAGGTGGGACAGACTTTTTGGTGAACAACATGCAGGTGAGTGGCATTGCAAAACCATACTCCACCAGCCAAATTCTCATGTGCGTGCTTCCTATGTGGTCCACTGGAATAGCCTTTGGTGTGAATTCAGAATATGGTTCAAATAAGGAGTGGGAAGGACAAAATTCCTGGCTGCTCCAGACCTCCTGAGATGCAAACTCACCCTGCTCAGCGCTGGAATATTACTGATAGTCTGTGAAGCCCAAGACACTGCTCTAGCCTCACTTACACATAGAAGTTTTGCAGTCCCCGCATTCTCCTAGACTCAGAGAGAACTATCCCTGCTTGGACTGACCCTGGTCCCCATGTCTTCTTCCTCAGCCACCACCTGCCCAAGGCTGCAGCAAAGCCAGCAAAGAACAATTCCTCCAATAAAGCCCTGTTTTATGGGTGTGCTGCTTTGCCTCCACCCATCCCTCTTTGCACGCTTTGTTAAAACCAGCCCATTAAAAAGGAAAATAAAAAAGATGACTTCCAAATTAGATAATAAAGCTGGAGCCAATCGGGCCGTTAGTGGCTATGAATTTTTTATGTCTGTGCCATTGACATGATTAAGCAAGATGGGTAGGGGAGGGAAAGAGGAGCACTTTGCTGGGGGTCTGAGCTCTCCATTGGATTTAATGCAAGGGTAGAGGCAGTACAAGGAAACGGACCTTCAGGGAGAGTGGGGATCCGTGCTCTAGTCATCAAAAAAGAAAAAAGGGAACAAGGAACAGCCATATACCCCTCAGTACACATGCTGCCTATTGCAGGTAAGACCTAGGGCAGTAAGAGATCAGACTTCAGAGGTTTCCAGCTTGTATTACAAATTAGGGGTTGTAAGAGGTGCATCAATTTTTTTTCTTGCTTCTTTCTTTGCTCTTGTTCAGGTGATAAACTGGAATAATGGAGGTGGGATAAACACTCTCTTGGGTTAAACGAACCCGAAACAATCAACTTCTTTTGTTGAAACAAACCTTCAGCTTGGGTTGAGTGAAACAGTTATGCTATCTGGATCAAAATCTTTTTGTCTTTTAATGGTTTGTTGTTCGGGGCTAAATTTCTAAATTAAATATTTTCTATGAGGAAAGACAAAATATCTCATCGCTATTGAAATCTTTCTTTTCGGCTGAGGAATTCAGCTGTTAAATGGACCTGAATTATTTTGGTCCAACAGTTCTGAATAGCAAAAGTACTTAAGCACACATTTTTGCTGTGCTGATTTGCTGCCTTTTCTTGGGCTCATGTTATTGCCACTCTGCTGGCTCTGTGAAGCTGCTCATGGTACAGTTTCTCTGTACAGTTTTTCTATAGACGTAGCCTATAATATACAGTAACACTAGATGGGAGGTAAAATGTAGTAGTTCCTATACACACACTTTTACTTTGGAATAAGAGGGCTCTTTGCCCATCTCTGCCATGTGGCCACCTTCCCTTCCCAGCCCAAGTTCAGCTCAACACACAGGATAATACTAACCTGCTAAAAAAACACTCTTAGAACATAGACTAGGAATAACTATGCAAACTGTTCAAGCAGATGTGCATTGCTCTGGCTGGGTCTGAGCCAGCTGTGAACTGGAAGTAATGTGGCTATGGTTTGCCTGGTGTTAAGTCTAAGAAGTCCCAAAGGGAAGCCGTCCACTCAACTTTTATTCTAGACCATAGTAGTCCATGCAAACCAGAGAGAAGAAATGGGTTTGCTCTGTTTTGCTCCTGATATACTGGCTACATGTTTTGACCTTTTCTTTAACTGAATCTGCTCTTTCAGGTTGCATCATCCTATAATGACTTTCATACATCTGCCACAGTTAGGTACATTCTGCTTTTCTTATCACAGAGACTGATACTGTCTTAGGCATGAGTCTCAGCCACTGTTCAACTGCAACATTCAGCACTGCAAGCCAGGAGAAAACACAAAATCCACATACAAACAGAAATGTAGAACTGGAGACAGGTAAGATTGTTTCCCTTCTACCTCATTAATTGCTTAATCAGGAGATGATCTTCATAACATTTAGGCCTGCAGAAGTGAAATTGGAAATGTCTTATACTGCACTTCTAGTCACATCTTCAGAGTTGTTGGCCTTCTCCTCCATTTGCAAAGTAAATGAACCAGGAGCTATTTTACAGCTCTAAGATAGTATAGAAATGAATACTCAACATGCACCAAAACGCATAGAGATGGATGAACAAATGCAGACTTACCTAGGATTGCATCCAGCCCTCAGCATGTATGAATGATCTTGCTTCACCCCAGCAAGGGAGACTTTTTCAGGATGAGTAGGTTTAAAAAGCAGAAGGGGTCCACAGAGGTTGAAGAAGCCCTGAGCTATTCTGATCTCTTGTTAATTCATTGCATAGATCCTCTGTTATTCATTACCACGTAGACTTGAGGTAACTGTTAATTGAAGTACCTCTTCATTCTCTGTTATTCTGGGAGGACCACATGCTCTTATCTACCTTAAGCAGGAGTCTGTGGTGACTTAGATCATTAAGCAGAGATGGATTTTATATATAAAAAAGCCATATCTCACATCATTAGCATTTAAGTCACCCTTCTGCATTTTATTTTCCTAAATAAAATGATTTGAAAACCTGAAACAATAGGGATTGGCTGCATTGGAGCCTCACCAGCCATGATTAGAGGGTATAAAACAGGAACAGAAAGGTTAGCAAGGATGGGAAGAGGAAAGAAAATACACCTGCTTTAGAAACTAATTACACAGCACCCTGATTTCTTCATTGTGCCACCAATATTGCTTGTTCTCAGCAAAGATGAAGCTCCAGCAGATCGGAGGTAGCAGATACTCAGAAGCAGATAGGGACACACAAGACCTGTGGAGCACAGGCATTGCTCGTGCAAACTCAGTGAGACTCTGGTAACTCTTTGTAGAAGAATCATACAATTACTGAGGTCAGGAGGGACTTCAGAGGTGTCTGGTCAAAGCCCATACTCAAAGCAGGACTAACTTTGAAGCTAGATCCAAATTCAAAATTATAATAGGTTGCTCAGGGACTTGTCCAGTCAAGTTCTTAATACCTCCAAAGATTAAAATCTCACATTTTTTCTGCTCTTTCATTTTTTCTCTGGGTGAACAAACCCAGATCTCATGAACAATGTTACCCTGAGAATGTAACTGCTCTGGGAAGTACTTGGCCACTGTAGTGAAGGACTATAAGGATACCGAGAATAGTTGGATGTGTGGATGAAAGAAGCCTGAGGAGCTGGGATGATACAACCCTGTAGCGTTCAGTCCTAATACAATTTTTTATCTCCCAATTAAGATTATTTCATTCTTCCCTCTGCTTGTTCAACATTAACTATTCAGAATGCTGCTGGATGGACTATATCATAGAAGAAGCTGGATTTTGAGTGCCCACCCTGAGCAGTTTCAATCTTCTTTGAACTAACAGATCCCAGTGAACTCCAAGTCTTCAGGAGACTTCAGGATCAATTGCAGAAGCTTTCTCTACTCTGCATGGAAGAAAAGGCCCTGAGGTTGGATTTGAGATCAAATTAACATCTTCTAGGTCAGCTGGAGTGCCCACAAGGTTGTTTTCATAGCAGTTTAGCGATGATTATCCAACAGTGGGTTGGATAGGGGTAACCTCCCCTTCTAGACTAGCAGTTGAAGGCTTGAGGGACACCCTGAGGTCTAGAAGTCTCTGATCAGGCAATCAAATTGCTCTCCAAACATGAGGTCCTCAAATACCTATGTGAAGGAGATAATTTTTGCAAGAGATAATTTTTGCAAGAGATGCGACAAACAGTGGCTGGAAGCAGAAACAAGAGCAGAAACAAAGTGTACATTTTTTACAGATAATCTAATTAGCTGCCAGACCCACTTGCTGCAAGAGGAAAGAAACTTTCCATCTAGAAATCTCTTAAAAAAGAACAGGTTTTAAAAAGATCAGATTTTGTTCTTACCTACTATTCTAGAGATGAGACAGAAAATATTTGTTGAAACATGATTTATGCAGAAAGGTGATCTTGATCATCAGTAATGCCCTATCGGGACTTCAGCCGCCTTACCTGATCATTATCATGAAATAGCCGCTGCTCACCCAATTCCTTCAGTGTGAACCACCCAAAAGCAAAGCTTTCTTCACAATTTGAGACCAGAATTCAGTGGGAGATATGGCCCTGCAGCAGATCCCTCATGGGCTTTCTCACCACATTCATTTCATCTTACATTTCACTTTGCAGCTAAGGATATTTTAGTAAACTGAAAGTTGTGTTTATCTGCAGGCAGAATTGATTATCCAGCCTGTCTGAAATGTAAAATGTGAAAAAGGAAAACAGGAGCAAAGGAGATGGGTTCTTTTATATCGGTTTGTTCTTCTCTCCAAAATGTAAGTTGCCCAAACTACTCCAGGCAAGTTGCTTTAGCATTTCAAAAGCATGCTCAAAAATACCACTTTGCAATTAATAACCAAATTGCATTGACATTCCAGTGCCAACTTTTAAATAATTACAGGGTAGCAGAACATCATGAAAATTAACTGCAGTTCCTGAAGCAGCTGAGACCCTGAGGTCTCTTCTGATAATTGTGCAATTATCAGAAGGTAAATATTCACTCAGACTTACCCTGTGCTCACAGTGAAAACAGCAAGGCAGTCAGACTTGAAGAGCCTTTGGGATGACAAGGAAGCCAAATGATTAGTTAACATCAAGGGTGGATTTACTGGGGAGTTGGAGAGGCTGTAATCCACCCGCCCATTTCACATCACCACCAGACAGTGGGCATGTCCTGCCGGTCATGAGGCAAAGGGTTTCCTTTAGAAATGTGATAGAATGATTTATTTTAGCATTAATGAAGTGCCAATATATCTGGTTTTCTTCTTAGTTCATTTCCCCTTCTTTATTAGGTTGATTTCTCAACTGCTGTCTTCTTTAATGTGGCTGTCTTCACAACCAAGACACCTATCCCTTTCTACATTTTAAAAATGGAAACTGAGGCACTCAGACTGTGTCTGCACAGCATAACAGAGCAGGAAGCCTCCTGGATGTGGCAATGTCTCCATCGTGTGCTTGGTTTTCCTTTGCACGGCCAGAAGGGATGCAGAGGGCAAAAATAAAATCCTGGAATCCACTTCAACAGAGATGCAAAATACGTCCAGGCCATTAACCATGGAAACTGGGAAGACCTTCTGGATCCAACACTATGTCAGGTCTGAAAGACTCAGGGATGAAGATTTATTTAGATAAAATTTTGGTAGGTGTCATGCTACTCAAACTTATAGGTGGTCTAATACTCCTATTCAGAGCTCTTTTATTGGGCTCCTCTGTGCACAACCATGGGGGGAGCATGGCTGCTGAAGACATCAGTAAAAAGGGACAAGGAGTCCTCTCGATCTGGGAACTGCTGAGGAGCTTCTTCTCAAAAGTCTAACTGCCAAGGAGAAAGGGAGAATGACTGTACCCTCTGCTGATGGGGAAGTGGCAGACAAGGATCTGCAAACACTTCTCCAAGGTGAGTCTATGGATGCTGCAGCCCAGAAGTTAGAATCATAGAAACATTTAGGTTGGAAAAGACCTTTAAGACCATCAAGTCCAACTGTTAACCTAGCACTACCAAATTCACGACTAAACCATGTCCCTAAGCACCACATCTACACGCCTTTTAAATACTCCCAGGGATGGTGACTCAACCACTTCCCTGGGCAGCCTGTTCCAAAGCTTCACAACTTTTTCAGTGAAGAAATTTTCCCTAATATCCAATTTAAACCTCCCCTGGTGAAATTCGAGGCCATTTCCTCTTGTCCTGTCACTTGTTACTTAGGAAAACAGACCAACACTCACCTCGCTACAACCTCCTTTCAGGTAGTTGTAGAGAGTGATAAGGTCTCCCCTCAGCCTCCTCTTCTCCAGACTAAACAACCCCAGGTCCCCCAGCTGCTCCTCATAAGACTTGTGCTCCAGACCCTTCACCAGCTTCGTTGCCCTTCTTTGAATACATACCAGCACCTCAATGTCTTTCTTGTAGTGAGGGGCCCAAAACTGAACACAGTATTCAAGGTGCGGCCTCACCAGTGCTGAGTACAGCGGGGCTATCACTTCCCTGGTCCTGCTGGCCACACTATTTCTGATACAAGTCTGGATGCTGTTGGCCTTCTTGGCCACCTGGGCACTCTGCTGGCTCATATTCAGTCGGCTGTCAACCAACAACCCCCAGGTCCTTTTCTGCCAGGCAGCTTTCCAGCCACTCTTCCCCAAGCCTGTAGCATTGCATGGGGTTGTTGTGACCCAAGTGCAGGACCCAGCACTGAGCCTTGTTGAACCTCATACAATTGGCCTCGGCCCATCCAGCCAGCATGGCCAGACTTCTCTGTAGAGCCTTTCTGCCCTCAAGCAGATCAACACTCCTGCCCAGCTTGGTGTCGTCTGCAAACTTACTGAGGGTGCACTCGATCCTCTCACCCACATCATGGATAAAGATATTAAACAGAACTGGCACCAATACTGAGCCCTGGGGAACACCACATGTGACCAGCCTCCAACTGGATTTAACTCCATTCACCACAACTCTTTGGGCTCAGCCATTCAGCCAGTTTTTTACCCTGCAAAGCATATGCCTGTCCAAGCCATGATCAGCCAGTTTCTTCAGGAGAATGCTGTGGGAAACGGTGTCAAAGTCGTTACTGGAGTCTAGGTGGACAACATCCACAGCCTTTCCCTCATCCACTAAGTGGGTCACCTTGTCATAGAAGGAGATGAGGTTAGTCAAGCAGGACCTGCCTTTCGTAAACCCATGCTGACTGGGCCTGATCACCTGGTTGTCTTGTACGTGCCGTGTGATGGCACTCAAGATGATCTGCTCCACAACTTTCTCTGGCACCGAGGTCAGACTGACAGGCCTGTAGTTCCCTGGATGCTCCTTCTGGCCCTTCTTGTAGATGGGCGTCATTTTTGCTAACTTTCAATCAAGTTGTTGAGAAGGGCAAGTTAGTGGAGAACTGCTATTTGACTGTGCTACTCCACTGCAAGGAATTCACGGCAAGAATGGAAACATTGTGATGTGAGAGAAACTCAGGTTTTTAGGGCATCTCAGATCCGGAGTTCTGACTGTGATGCAGTTCCTCTGATTGAGTGGGCTTGTAATTTGATAGGCCATTCCCAAGAACGTGTAATCTGCATTCATGACCTCCTTGGAAAGACCAGTTTCCAAGCATTTGAACATGTTTTGGGGGATTGCAGAACCAATTTCCAAGAAGGGTGTAGGTTAGGATGTCTGGATGAGTTTAACACTGAAACGTCCATGTCTGGTAGTCTCCACTGACATCTCTCTTGCCTTTCTACCAAATACTTTTGGCTAAGTATCTGTCATTGATATCCCAGCCCCTTTTAACTCTCTGTTTGCAGTGTTGGCCTCCAGTCACTTTTAATTCTCCCCATATATCTACCCACCTCTCTGCCTGCTGAATGGATTTTTCCCCTTGGAAACAAGCTGTGGTAGTATAGTTCTTACCCTTGCCCACCATAAAGATTTCCAATTTCCTCCTTGCCCACCCTTGTGAGCACAAAATCAATAGGAAAGAAAATAACCAACACTTTATTTTTCTTTAATGTATTTGTCCACTTTAGAAGCATGCTAACCTGAGAGGAAGTAGAATATCTTTTGCCTCTGTTTATTAGACATTGAATCAAGACAGAGAAAAGGAAACATCTATTGATCATCTGACCTAAATTGCAATTGACTGCAGTCTATTATCATGGTGTGTCTACAATTATCCCAGGTTCCTTATTCCCCAAAGGGCTCTATGTCAAAGACAAGACTTCAACAACATGCCCAGACTGGCTCCCCATCTTGATTTCTGTTGACAAGCATTGATAAGCTTTCTGGATACCTTTTTTCAGAGCAGTCTGCTGGCTTCTTGCCTTCCCATTCCTTTTAAAGGACACATACACAAATTTAAAGAGAACAGTTTTTGGGAGAGCATCCTGCCGTGCATGAACATATTTTAACTCATGTTGAAAAGAAGGGGTTTCATCATAAATTCTGTACAGCCCCTCAGATCCCAGGGGCTTCATGGGCAATTGGAATTGTTCCTCTTTCAACACCCCTTCATGTTCTCATCCCAACTGTTATTTGCTTTTTGGTAAGCTGAATTTGATAGTTACAGTGATTTCTGGCCTTGTACCACACAGATTCATCTATCTTCATCTTAATATGTAATATGTGATATAATCTCAAAGGTTAATATTCACATCTATTTTTGATACTCATAAATTATCATAGTTGCAGATATTACAGCCTACCACTTCTTTTTACTAAATAACACCCATACTGCACTTCGCTCTCTTAAAACTGTCTTAAGGTATCAATGATATCATTAATGCTCAACACCCCAGCCTCTTTTTTCTTAAGAATAATTTTCATTATATGAGGACATATTTTCAATATTGATTGCATTTAACATGTTAGCCATCATGCCAAACTTTATATACATAGTTTATTACACAGCCACTATGTATCCCTGTGGGCAACATGGAGTTTCAACCAGTGTCTGGTCCCTGGTACACAAATGAGACAGAGGTGGGATGGAAGTAATGTGGAAGGCAGTTTTCTCAGATCTGTGGTTGGCTTTTTTTCATCTAATAGCTCCTATTTTAGAAAGACCTGCCCTATTGTGATCTAGCTCATCACTACAGAGTCAGGAGACACATTCATTTTTGTTAATTAGTTTGTTAATTAGTTTATTTTCTTTTCCAAAACCAACAGGAACAAAAAATAGCATTTCCCTTTCCTGCATAGAAAATTCTGTTCTAGTTTGCCTCAGATCTAATTATCCTCCTGTCCTACACAGAAATACCTGTGTATGCGTATATTAGGGTATCAAATTCAATGTCTGCTTTTGGAAACGTGATCTACAGATCAAAGGAAGTTATTGGCTTACAAAAGTCTAAAGGCCAAAAATCCTGATCCTCTGATTTCCCCCCTCTAATTAGAGATAAATGTCTTCAGGAGAAGTGATGCCCCTGGGAATCAGAGAGCACATTCCCACAGCTTTTGGTGCCTCTTCTTTTTGAGGGCGTTACAGGTTGCCTAATGTTATTTTTAGGAACATGAGCCAAACTCTGTGATTTTCTTTCCAGGATAAAACCAAGCAAAATAGCTATAGTGAGTGAAATGAAAAATGTTTTAGCCTTGACCTGCCTGGGTCAACTTCCATGTGCTCATTTGGCACAAACACACAAATATGAGAAAGCTACCCATAGCCATTAAACATCAGAAAGATGCTGGTAGTGGTCATGTTCTGGATGCTAAATTCATTTATATGCTAAATGTCTTGCACAAGATCTATGCAGTCCAGAAACACCCCAGAAGTTGACAGGCTGAGAGAGTTGGGGCTGTTCAGCCTGGAGAAGAGAAGGCTGCGGGGAGACCTTAGTGCGGCCTTGCAGTGCTTAAAGGGGGCCTAGAGGAAAGATGGGGACAGGCTTTTTAGCAAAGCCTGTGGTGACAGGACAAGGGGTGATGGTTTTAAACTAAAGGAGGGGAGATTTAGGCTGGATATAACGAAAAAATTTTTTACAGTGAGGGTGGTGAAGCACTGGCACAGGTTGCCCAGAGAGGCAGTGGAGGCCCCATCCCTGGAAACATTCCAGGTCAGGTTGGATGAGGCTCTGAGCAACCTGATCTGGTTAAAGATGTCCCTGCTCACTGCAGGGGTGTTGGACTAGATGACCTCTAAAGGTCCCTTCCAACCCAAAGCATTCTATGATTCTATGATTCTAAGTTGAATACTGAGGACGCTCTGCAAAGATCTGTTTCGCCCTTCAGAGGAGTCATTTGCTCATAATACAGTTTGTGACTGGCTCTCCCATATACTTTGATATTAGTAGGTGACATTAGAGATACCTTAGTCTGCATGTTGAGAGACCGAAGGGCAGGTTTAAGAAGGCAGAAAGCATGAAGGAATACTACTTTAAGGTACTACAGAGAATATTGCTATAACTGCTTATAGCATCTTTTCTAACTAAGATTGTTTTTCAGTGAATTGGCCCTTGTTAGTCAGGCTCCATTGCTGTCTTCATGGTTAAAAGGAAGCAAAATTTAACACCTGTCAGCTGTTAAGTCTTTAACTGTTTTTAAATCCCAGCAGCTGGTCATCCATGCACGTACAGCAGTATACATACTTTTTATTTTTTGAAAAAATGTGACTGGGAAAGGAAGAGAGTATCTTGCTCCCCTTCTGGTATCCCTTATTCTGAGTGTGTGATCACGTCCTGTGCTCACTCATCTCAGGGGAAAAAAAAAGAAAAAAGCAGAAAAAAAGAAAAAAAAAGAAAAAAAAGAAAAAAAAAGAAAAAAAAGAAAAAAAAGAAGAGGAAAAAAAATTAAAAAAAAAAAAGAAAAAATTAATGTCTGCTCCTGACTCCAGGGAAATTTGTTATGTGAATTCAGATCTATGGCAGCCCATTCATCACTGTCCCTTGGACAATTACTGCAAACAACATGACACTGGAGCTGCACTGCTGCTGGTTAAACCATATTCAGCTTTATGGTAGGGTTTTCCAATAGAAATCCAAGCCACGGTGGTTAAAGGTCACAGGAAAGGAGACACGAGCTCAGAGCAGCCTATTTAGCTGCTGTGTGCATTGGGGATTATTCAGAGATTTGGTAGTTTTCCTTCTCTGTGAGATATATTTTTAGCTCAGGAAGGGGAAACGCTTCGACAGACTGGAGTAAGTCCCGTGGAGGCCATCAAGATGGTCAGGGGGCTGAAGCACAAGCAAGGAAATGGGATCTTCTTCTGGAGCTAAACTTTGTGTGGCCACAGTCGTGTCTGTGGTCTCCTGTGTGTCCTCAGTCAGTCTTGCACTTCTGAAAGGCATCAGAGGGACTGGGCATGGACTAATGTGTGTGGTCACATGCAACTGGACATAGCAAAGATTTCCACATGGACATTGTGGTCTTCTCAACGCAAGTGCAGGACCCTCAAGTTGAGGCTGGAAAAAAAATTTTAGTTGGAAAGAGACAACAAGTTTAGAGAGGTTTTGATGAGCAACAGCTCAGCTAAAGCTAACTCAACTAGTAGTTGTCTGAAGGAGATGATGATGTTAGTTGTTAGTTGATGAATGTTGATGTTAGATGTTAGTTGATGAATACTAACCTGTAATGGTGCAGTAAATTCTTTAAGCTCCTGAGCTCTCTGGAAATTGAACCACAGACACAGGACTGGCCAAGACGTCCCTTGGGAGAGCACTGATAAATTGTACAACCCACCAAGAATTAATTCTGTTCCTGAAGAGTCCAGATAATAGCAAACCACTGACACACACTTTTTTTCTTGCAGTGGAAGAAGATTCTGGTTTCCATTGCAAATTTACCTCCTCTTTATTTCAGGAGGGTTTCAGCAGGTTAAGACAAAGACAAAACAAAAAATTCTCTTTGGCAAGTCATCTTGACAAGAGAAGAAGACAGAAGTATTTTCAGGCTGTCTGTTCATTCTAGTGAACAGAAGGAATCTTGTTGCACTTTTCGGTAAAATGAGAACTGTGGTGGGTTTGCAGTAAAATACGCAGAGTTTGGCACACTCTGAAGTACTTAAATCAGTGGAGAGACCCCGCTTTATTATACATGTGTTTAGGTTGCTTGTATGTGGGATGTGATTCTTGATTTTCACTTCCTTTGTGCTCTGGAATACCCCAGAGCCCACTGAACCAAGCTGAAATTTTGTAATGGCAATTAAAAAAAATGTGCTGTTTCAAATTATAAAAGAATTAAATACGGTTAAATTTGAAGCCATTCTGGCAAACTGCAATAGTAAAAGGCCATTAAGTGAGCTGTCCATTTATAGAAAACATGAGATATAAAATTCATTTTTAATGGACTGTTTCCATGGAAATGTTCTTTAGTAGAGACATTTTATAGTGTATTAAGCAGCACAAGGAGTTAAGTTGACTGTAGTAGTGACTGTAATGCAGGGTCTATGGTTTGTAAAAAATTGAAACCGTTAAAAGGTTTACGGCCAAGAGAGTGAGGAATACGTCAAAGCCGTTTATCACTCACCCGGCAAAATTGAGTGCTAAAACTCAGCACACCTACCGAAGTGGAATCCCCTCATTAGCTCGTTACCCAAATGTCTCAGAAAGAGAGAGAAAATGTGTTCCTTGATTATGGAGGTAATAATAATTATAGATAATTTGTACATCCCCATTCCATTAATTGATGGAATCTTGAAGCATTTTCCAAATATTAATTAAATAACTCACTCTGCACCGTAAAATCACTCTGCACAATAAAATCTTGCTTTTATTTGCAACTTGCTCCTTATGCCCATGCTTAATGGTTGCCATTTAATGTTGGAATTTCACTAACATGCTGCTGAGACTGTGGTCTAGGCATAAAAAGCCCATGACTGAGGTGCAGAGACAATCTGGTCCATGTCCCAGGGACTGTAAAAATCAGATAAGAATGAAAAAGGCTGGGAGAAAAAGGAGAGTGTTGGAAGGCAAGGAGCTTTGCCTGTTATTTTGAGACTTTGATCTTCCAGACAAAGAAGATACCCTGGATATGTTCAGTCAGCATTTCTTTGGCCGAGTCTGAGGCGTCTAAGGCAACACAGTCAAGCTCTTCCAGTGACTTAGAGGGCTCCCTTTTCTGTGGATTCCAACAAGATTAGGCTCTGATGGAGTGATGTGGATTCCTCTTTTTGCACGCATGAAAAGCTCAGTCAGTGCTCTCTGTGCAGTACAGATCTGAAGGACTGGCTCCATTTGCAGGTTCAGAAGTGCCATATCAGTTTGAAGGTCCCCTGATTCAGAAGGCCAACAGTATCCTGGGCTGCATCAGAAGAAGCATGGCCAGCAGGTCGAGGGAGGTGATTCTGCCCCTCTACTCTGCTCTGGTGAGACCCCACCTGGAGCCCTGCGTCCAGCTCTGGAGCCCTCAGCACAAGAAGGACATGGAGCTGTTGGAGCGAGTCCAGAGGAGGGCCACAAAAATGATGTGAGGGCTGGAGCACCTCTACTACGAGGCCAGGCTGAGAGAGTTGGGGCTGTTCAGCCTGGAGAAGAGAAGGCTGCGGGGAGACCTTAGTGCGGCCTTGCAGTGCTTAAAGGGGGCCTAGAGGAAAGATGGGGACAGGCTTTTTAGCAAGGCCTGTGGTGACAGGACAAGGGGTGATGGTTTTGAACTAAAGGAGGGGAGATTTAGGCTAGATATAAGGAAGAAATTTTTTACACTGAGGGTGGTGAAGCACTGGAAGGGGTTGCCCAGAGAGGCAGTGGAGGCCCCATCCCTGGAAACATTCCAGGTCAGGTTGGACGGGGCTCTGAGCAACCTGATCTGGTTAAAGATGTCCCTGCTCACTGCAGGGAGGTTGGACTAGATGACCTCTAAAGGTCCCTTCTAACCCAAAGCATTCTATGATTCTATGATTCTATGATCCGAGCTATGTTGCACTGTGCAGTGCATGTGTGCATTGGCTAAATCCTTGTTTGAAAGTGAGCTGACATTATATTGTGTACCTGTGACTAGTTCATGGGTCTAGCTTGAGCCAGTGAGGAAAAGCATCCGTGCACTAGGAGACTGAAGCAATGCTGTCAGAAGTTAAGGTGTGCAACGATGTAAGGGTCTGCAGTATACAGCTGGTGAGAAGGAGTTATTTTACCTTCTCTTTGAAAAGAAGGCAAGCTTAAATTCCACCTCCATTTTGGGACAGAAGACCCAGAGCTGGGCAAAAAGAAACATAAGCTACCAAAATGCAGTTAAAATTCAGTCTGGCTACATCTGGGTCTGTGTATATAGGCGTAAGTCAAATTAGGAGGAGCTTTTCATTTATAAGTTGAGTCTACAGTAAAGACCAAACATAAGAACTTTTTTTAAATACTCTGAAGCACTCTTAAATACTGGCACAGCAGGAGCATCCCCTCCTGTTCAATATGATTGAACAGCTGAATAAGGATGAGGGCAACCTCAGCTGATGGTTTGTAGCTCATTTCAACCTTCACGCACATGGGTGAGAGTGCTTGCTTTCTCCGCGGCTACCAGCTCAGTCCTCTGAGACTGCTGTCTGCACACAGCACAGCAGGAATTTAATCCAGATGTCAAACTGCCATGAGTTTTGCAAACAGAAGTTCTGTTGGAAATCCACGGGGAGGCTGCATCAAAACACACTAATCCAGCATCTTCCTGCCTCCAGCCTGTTACATGGGGACCCACTGTACTGGAAAGAGCGGTAACAAATGACCCTGCTCTTTCCTCCAGATAGTAATGGGAAGGGCTTAATTTGCTAACCAGCTGGCCCTTGTTAATGAAAGGTTGTTACCAATGACCCAGAGGCATGTTTAGTCAATTCTCTGATTTTTTTTTTGTTTGTTTGTTTCTTTCTCTGGCACTCAGAGAAGTGGAAGGAAGTTTAATGTGAAGTGGCAATTTGCAACTGAGACCATTTCTTTCTGTCAAGGAGAGTATATGGCCAGAAAGAGCCTTCAGGTCTGCAGATGGCCAGTCACAGAGGGAGTTAGCTCTAATGCCACTTCTTGTCCCTTCTCTAAGTACCACTTGGCTGGATCCATTTATGGAGCCCAAGTGATGCCCTGGCAATCCCCATCCTCCCAGGGCCAGTCCTACATGGCCAATTATGTCCTGAAGCCTTTCTCACTCCAAACCAGGGCTTTCATGCTGCTCCACCAGCATTGCCTCATTTTAACCACATCTTCAATGATTTTGAGCAGTGCCACCATGGAAACTCTGAGCTGGACTGCGTCCTCTCAGCTCTGCCAACCTGCATTGGTACTAACATATATCACCTTCTGCTATTCCAATCATGAACCTCCCTGGGATAGAGACCTATGTCTATATGAGCTGGTAGAAGATGGAAAATAAAATACATCTCCTAGGATCTCAACATGTTCATATTAATTTAGAAACTCTTTCTTCTTTCCATTTTATTAAAATGAGTGTTTTAGCCAGCTCTGATTCGAAAGACCATGCTCTGGTTTAGTAAACACACACAAGGTTTTCTTTCAAAGGGTTTAAAAGAGCTTACTTAATCTGTTTGATTTCCCTTTCCATTTAAAAATACTACAAAATGTATCTAGTGGTGGGTTTTGTGTCCACCCAGCAATATCCCATGAATCTTTTGGTTAATTCTGGATAAAAAGTTTTGGGAGAAAGCAATGCAGTCATTTTTGCGAGGACTTTCAAGCTGAAATGCAGGCCAATCTCTTACACAAATCTTTTTTTCTTCAAAAAAGAAGTCATCCAAGTGCTAAAATGTCATCGACCCAATGGGTTGAAAAACAAAGACCAAAAATAAAAACCAACACATTGCAGCAGCTCTGTTCACTCACTTTGTGCTCCTGAGTCTCTTTACGATATATGGTGAAGAGCAGGCTCAAGGTGGAATGAGTTAAACCAAGCCCTATGTTCTATTCTCCTACAGACATCGTGTCTGTACTTTGTGCTCAAAGTGTTGACATTGTGCCTAGGAATAGCTCAGCATATGCCTTGGAAGAGTTGAGACCTGCTGGTTGACTGGGCCAAATCTGGCCCTGATTTTTGCAGGTTCAATGAGAACTTAACCTGTGAAAAAAGTTGAGTATGCTCAGACTTTCTACCTTCAAAGAACTCCAGGGCTCTGGCTGAGGCATTATCTGACCTTAAGCTTCTGCATACCAATGTGAGCACAGGCAGAACTGGGCTGAAGAATGGGCTGATACCCCAATTCAATGAGTAGTGTTGATGTCCTCCTGTGCATTCATGAGGCTGATGGCTTAATGACATCTCTCGCCAAGGTGTGCCCTTCCTCTTGAAGTGACCGAGATTCACAGGATGTTGACACACAGCAATGACTTTGACTGTTAATGCCATTACATTCATTACACTTTAATATTTGCTCTTTCTATGGACAAAAGACTTTGTTTATTGGTTTAATCTTTTTTCAGTAGAAGGCTGGTGATGTAGTTTGGCCAGTGAGATAAAGCCAAATGCCTTTGCCTCCTTTCCTTGTCCAAGCGTTGTCCCTGGTTGTGGTCCCAGACAGGATGCATAGCACCTCCAGCCATAAAAAAGAAAAGCCACTTTACTGATCAGATTACCTCAGAATAAAAAAAGAATAAAAATAGGAAGTAAGACAGGATTTTGAACCACCTTGAATAATACAGGAGCATGATACCCTGGCCTGGTTCCTGGGTATTTAATTTGTATGGTGCGGATATGTCAGAAAGAAAAAGAAGTAAAAGTATCAGGAACAGAAGAAAATGGCTTCAGAGAATTTACATTTCAATGGAAAACCAGGAACTGTGAAGGGTGAGCCAAAGCTTGGGAATCAAAATGAGCCCAGGAACTGGAGGGCTATACAAAGGTATTTCATCTCAGCGGGGAGATGAACACACAGGGGATCAGAATAAAACACCTGGACCCACCAGAACAATCTGTGGAAGTGAAGCTGCTTTTTTGTTTTTTTTTTTTTTTTAATTCTCATGTATGCATTGTGGTTTTTCTTACGTAGCAAAAATGAACATAAAACCAAAAAGCAAAACATAAAAAAATGTAGCTTATGAAAACTGCCCACTCAATTTGCTTTTGGCCGCAGATTCCCAAAAGGAAGGCTTAGACCTGCTGAGTAAACCCACCCAATGCACAGGTTGCACCATCTAAAGCCAGTTGAGGAGAGAAGGGTTTGTGCAATTCTGCCTCTACACAGCCAAAAACACCTGAGGAAAGGGGAAAATGGGAAGGTCGGACTTTTATACAGGGGCCATGATGCAGAGATACCACCCTACAGCACTGCTTCTTCCTCAGTCTCTGTGGATTGTCCTCGACAAAAGGGTGACCATGGAAATCCAGCAAGGAAAGGGTGAGGCAGAATCATCCTTTTCTTTCCTTTGGCCTATAAAAGGCATGGCTTGGGGCCAAAGTGAGACACAGTGTTGAGTAGGTATTTAACACCCAGTAAATCTTTACCTGTAGTAGGAAAAACTCCAGGCTTGAAACTTTCCCTTGCTAATTTAGCTAAGTGTTGCAGTGACCAGACTTGGAAATGCTTCAGGGCTTGCCAAGCCATTTGGCATGATCTGCTGTCCTCTCTTTTATCTCAAGTGCAGCCTTTTTATTAATAGAGGCTATAAAATATTCCTTTATTTTATGGCTGCACAAATATTCCTACAT
>VYZW01036795.1:5979-18699 GCA_013401315.1 Balaeniceps rex | reverse complement strand
CTCATGTGGAAAGTGTTGTCAAATACGCCTGTCAAATCCTCTTCCAGGGTCCACGAGGTGCCTTCCCCACTGCTGCACAGTCAAGACATGTTTCTCTTTACTTCTACCTTATCCCAAGAAGTATGTCAGATCTGCTTGTTTTTCCAATTTATTTTCAGTATTTTTTATTTCTTATCATGTGAAAAGTAGCTGAAAAGTTCCCACCTTTAGTTCTCCTTGTCCATATTTCATTACTGATGGCCTTTTTTATGTAATGAAGGAAATGAGAAAAAAATTAGTTGAGGCCTTATTTCGGAACATGCTTACATGTGTCTTGGAGGTCTGGTTATTTATTAGAAGTTATTCTCTTCCTAGAGAACTACTTTAGAGATCTGCCAAATAAGCTGTACTTGTTCTTGACAGGTGTAAAGTTAGGTGAAAAATTGGTTAAGCAACAAAATGGATTTATAAGATCTAGAAATGTTTCAATGTTAAGATTTCATGCAGAAGAGGTAATTCATTGACATATAGACACAAGAGAAAGTAATTAGTGTCATCGCAACTTGCAGCTGTGGAAATTGATTGAAATTCAATTGTGTAGGAAACTGATACTGTGAAAGTTATTTTTATTGAGAATTAGAATTTTTAAATTTATCTGAAATTTCTGAATAAATTCTGACTGGTAACACAACAACATTCTTTTTATAGAAGGGAAAAAGTGCACTAAAAGAATTTATATTTGTATATTCTGTTCAACTGATAATATGATACTAAGCCCAGATGAGTCAATAAGTTCAAGGATAGCTGAAACATTTTATGCTATCAAAGCAAAATCTCTAAATGTTTTTTTTGACAGTTAAGTTATAAATTTTTGTTGAAATCAGTACACTTGCACTTTTCATAGAGATCTTGACAACTGTGGTTATAAGGTGTTTTAATGTATTTTTGTCCATTTCTAGAACATTCCAGTAACCTTAAATTATTAGATATACTTTCTGGGTCAAATCTGGCTGGCTCTCCTGGCTTTCGGGCCAGTTTTCTAAGCATATATGTACAACCAGTGTTATATATCTGACTGATCTACACAGACCAGTTGGCCAGATTTACCTTTTAAAAAAAGCATTATAAGCTTTTCATTTTCTGAGGGCTCTGAAACCTTTATATTTTATTATCTACTTTCTTTTTTATGTTTGAATAACAAGTATGCTGACACAAACTGTTCCTTAAAAGTCTTTCAGCAAAAGATTGGAGAAAAATCAGAAAAATTTGGAAATGTTTCTGTTTCCAAGCTATAGGTATCCTGTTCAGCATGATTTTCTCACCAGTGTCATTAAATGAGACAAAATTTCAGGAGTTTTAATAAATTTTAATTCAGTTCTGCATTTTATTTCTTTATAAAGCTGATATTAATCTTCCACCATGAATTAATGATAATTTGTGCTTTGAGTGACTAAGGTTTGTAGAAGCATAGGCTGATGTAAACAAAACACTTTCCGAGCGTTTAGTTTTCCAGTGTGCCAAGGCTTTGTTGTGATAGACAATTCAGATCTTTGTTGTTGGTATTCTAGACAGCTCTGGTTTACTTAAAGGCAAATTCCAGTCAGGCTAAATCCTTAACTTTCAAGCAATTTTAATTTTATTGGCCTTAATTTGCCCAGGGAGGAAAGAGAGGAGACAAAGATCAAGGATATCTTATTTCAGCCATGAAATTTTGAATTTTACTGCTTCCTATTCACAAGCCTTCTTGTAATTTATAATCTTGGGGATGTGGGGATCCAGATGCAATACAAAGAAGAATATGCAAATAGAACACAGTAACATTAGTTTCTATGATGATGTGTCTGGAATGAAACTTGTACCACAGGCTTTGAAGGTTAAGATAACTATTCTAAAACAAGTTTGAAGGTCATTTAGTTCCCAGGAACTTGTGGTGATCCTTAGAGGTTAGTACAAGGGATGACACAGTTTAACATCTTCATTAGCAATCAGGATGATGGTACAGAAACTCTTGTCTGCAAATTTGCAGACAATTCCAAAGTGGGGGAGCATTCGATGAGCTGGAGTGCAGGGCTGATGTTCAGAGGGACCGAGAAAGGCTGGAGAAATGGACTGATGGAAATGACATGAAATTCAAGAAAGGTATGTGCGAAGCCTGGCCCCTGGGCTGGCATAACCCCATGAAACAGTATGGATTGGGGGTGATGGAGTAGAAGGCTGTTTTGCAGGGAAGGATCTGAGCATGTGTCAGCAATGTGTCTTTGCAGCAGTGAAGGCCAGTGGTGTACAGGGCTGCAACATGAAAAGTAGGCAGCACATCCAGCTTCCTTTCAGAAGGGCATAGCAAGAGAGGCCACAGACATAGGTTGCAATGAGGGAAATTCAGATTAGATATAAGGAAGACATTCTTCACAGGGTGTTCACTGGAACACTTTGCACAGAGAAGTCTTGAATACCTGACACTGAGAAACTTGATGAAACTTCAAATTTCATCCTGGTTGAGTAGGAATAGAGTGACCTCCAAAGTTCTCTTCCGATCAAAATTATTCTATGCTTCTGTGAGGAAGATTATTTTTATCATTATCTATGTATGATTACTGAGCGATGATTTCTAAAGGTACCAGGGAAAGTTTGTCAGTAAAACGTGAACTGCTCGTAGTACTTAAAAAGCCAAAGGCCTGTTTATAAGCTAGGGAACATATCTTGAAGAACTGAATTTGGTCTTTCAGTATATGCTTTTCAAGGACGAGGCCACTACACTTCAGGGACTTGTAAAGAATTAATTGTTACTGAAATCCTTTCCCACTTGTCAGTCCTTTCTGCTTCCCAATATTGTATTTCACAATCAACTGAAAATTAAATTATTACACTGAAGATATCTGCAAAATTACAGAAACTCTGTGGTACAAGTCTAACCTACATATTTTTTTTTCCTATGTATAATTAGTGCTCTGACATCACATTTACAAATTTTGCTTCAGTGTTAGGAAACTTGTGAAAAGGCAATATTTTCTTGGTAACATTGCCGTTTGGCTATGGATTCAGTAAATGGATAATCTAAAAAGAAATCTATTCCTTGTTTACATCAAAGAAGATTGCTTATATTATTTTTTTTTTTAAATAATCATGGGATCAGCATCAGCTTTAGGCATATTCAGAATGTAAAATTCATTTTCATGGGACTTTGTGGTCTTTTTGTTCTTAGTCTTCCCACAACCATGATAAATAAAGAATATGAACTTGTAAGAATGAATTATATGAACTTGCAGGAAAAGAGGAACAGGAAATAATTCTGTTCAGCATATTAAGAATATATATAACATAGATATGAGATAGATAGGTAGATGGATAGATAGAACTCCAAAATCATTATTTTAGAATAAATAAATGCCAAATCAGAGTTAGAACCATGCCTATTTTCATTTGGTCTGGCTGAGGTGGGGTTAATCTTCCCCACAGCAGTCCTCATAGTGCTGTGGTTTGTATTGGTAGCTAGAAAGGTGTTGATAACACACCAGTTTTGGCTACTGCTGAGCAGTGCTCACACAGATTCAAGGCTGCGTCTCCAACATTTCCCACACACACCCCCAAGTAGGCTGGGGGTAAGCAAGATCTTGTGAGGGGACATAGCCAAGACAGCTGACCCAAACTGATCAAAGGGATATTCCATACCATATGACATCCATGCAGCAATAAAAGCTAAGAGAAAGGAGGAGGAAGGAGGGGCATTCTTTATTTACATTTGTCTTTTGGAGCAACCGCTATGCATACTGAAGCCGTGCTTCCCAGGAAGTGGCTGGACATGTCCTGTTGATGGGAAGTAGAGAATAAAATCTTTGTTTTACTTTTGCTTCCACACGCAGCCTTTGTTTTTGCTTTTTTTATTAAACTGCCTGTACCTTGACCCACAAGTTTTTTCCATCTCATTTTCTCCTCACCTGTCCTGCTGAGGAGGGGAATGATAGAGTGGCTTGGTGGTAGCTGGCATCCAGCCAAAGTCAACCCACCACACTATTATAAAATGTATATCATATTTACACACACACACACAAAGAAAGAATCTTTTTAGTTAATTATTTCTTTTTCAATATTTAATTATCTCAGCAAAAACTCCCATACTGATCATAAAACTCGGTCTGAATACCATCAGAAAATTTCAGCAGTCTTGTTACAGCCTTTTCTGCAAAGTACGGTAGGGAAAACATATTTCTCAGTATCAAAAAAGATTTAGTGGCCTTTCATCCGATAAAGATCCTGAAGTCTGTCTGGAATATTGTGAGGACCTTTCTATTTTCTTTTTCCATGAAGAATTGGGCACCACTGGCCATATCATAAACTGTTGAGAGACCACAGGTCTCATATGTTCTCTAGAGGGGCTGAGCAGTGAAGTTCCTCACAAGATTTTTTTTCTGAATGCAGCTCTGGGATATGATACACTGGGCTGGGCAGTGAATTGGAACTGATTGAAAAAAACAGTCTAATCCCATTGCGGGACCTGACAAATAGAGAGGGTAGGGAGAAGAACAAATATGGCAAAAATATACCATAGCCTGGAGAGGGAGATTCAACTGCGGTCAGAGGAAGGTGGGTAAAGAGAAACTTAGAATGTACACAGATGTTATAGCTGTACATGTACATACATGTTATAGATGTTGTCCTGGTTTTGGCTGGGTTAGAGTTACTTTTCTTCCTAGTAGCTGGCACAGTGCTGTGTTTTGGATTTAGTATAAGAAGAATGCTGATAACACACTGAAGTTTTGGTTGTTGCCAAATAATGCTTACCCTAGTCAAGGACTTTCTTTTTCAGCTTCCCATGCTCTGCCAGGTACACAAGAAACTGGGAGGGGGCACAGCTAAGATAGTTGATCCAAACTGACCAAAGGGCTATTCCATACCATATGACGTCATGCTCAGTATATAAACTGGGGGGAGTTGGCCGGGGGGCAGCGATCGCTGCTCTGGGACTGGCTGGGCATCAGTTGGCAGGTGGTGAGCAATTATATTGTGCATCACTTATTTTATATATCCTGTTATCATTATTATTATTTTTATTTTCTCTTCTTCTGCTGTCCTATTAAACTGCCTTTATCTCAACCCACGGGTTTTACTTGTTTTTTCCCGATTCTCTCCCCTATCCCACTGTGGGGGGAGAGGGTGAGCGAACGGCTGTGTGGTGCTTAGTTGCCAACTTAGTTGCCAACTGGGGTTAAACCACGACAGATGTACAACTATTAAATGGTTAAAAAGAATTAGGACTAGGAGCCAGGAGGAGATCACTGAAAACTGACTGGGAGGGTAGGGTAAGTAAACTGATGTGTGGTCATTGCTGCTGAGGAGCTAGCCTAAGGATGGAAAATATCAGGAATACGAACACACTGTAAATGGCATAGGAAAAACCCTAATATATCAGAAAAACAGGCTGATGAGGATAAGTCATCTAAGCCATGTATCCTACCATAAACTTGAAATGATTCTGAGAGTTTTATCTAGCTACAGCTCTTGGTGTCTGGCTTTGAAAGCAACCTCTGATGTATTTTAGGTCCCTTACATGCCAGTTTACACAGAGGATAATATTGCAACTAAGGGGAGATGTCATTATGACAGAACTCTGATTTTTCAATTTCCTTTTTAAAATAGTAACAAAAAATCTTAAAATCATTATTTCAATGAGTCAGGCAATATTCCCACTAAAAACGTGTGATGAGACAATTACAGGCTATATCATAATGTGTAAATAATAACATTGAATTGAGAGCAACCATACTAAATTAATTCCAGTATTTTCTATTTTTTCTAACTTTTAACTACTTACATTTTTATTGTGGTTTTCAAATTGATAAATGTGGTAGATAAATGTGGTTTATATAGATAAATGGAGAGAGGAAGAGAGCAAAAAGGAATGAGTGAGCGACAATGTTACTATTTTGGTTTGTCTGGAAAATTATTTGGTGAGCAGTACCGCAATCTTATATAACCTTGTGCAGCAGCTTAAAAGAAACAAGGTATTTTCTATTATCTGTACAATTCACACCTTTGAAAAAAATATATACTGCAGCCTAGCAACTCATACATGCTATAATCTAGGTTGCTGCTAGCAGCAGAATGAACCCTCAGAATTTATGGCTTTGTCACCTGATATGAAAATATCTAAATAAATAAAATCCATTCCCAATTGTACTCTCACCTCACAAACATATTTTCTTTCCTCATAAGCCTGTCAATATAAGTTATTTGGTGGAACAATTTATCTGAACTGAAAACAGACTTACCTGCCAGTTGAAAACAACATTTCTTTCACAATCTATTTATCCAAATTAAACTCTGAATCTGTGACTGTCACGGTAAGCTGATAACGGTACACTGATGTATATTACGCAGTTTCAAATAAATGTGTCTTTGTCTAGTATCTGCTTCTGGGAGTTGTAGCAGCACTTCAGTTTACTTTTCAGCTGATTAATTTCAGATTTTCCAGGATCTTTCCATTCTTAGTCTTAGTTACACTTTCTTAGCTAGGAACCTTCAACAATATAGTTTAATGTCTTATTTATAATTAGTGTCACCTGTTCTTTATACAGTCATATCCGGACACATTTCCGCATCTTGCTTTGTAAGAATGAAAATCTGCAAGCATGGACATTAACAGGAAGCCAAAGATAGACAAAGGGCAGAAATAAATTTCATCTGCTTTTTTAATCTATGAGGATTTACTGAATTATATGTTTATATGTTAAAGAGTATAAAGATTATCTCCCCAACACATTTTTAGAGTTTATTTCCCCAAATGGACCCTTATCTACTTCATAAGCAAGTGATGTAGTCCTGTTGGAAGACTAAGAGCCCACTTTACATATAACTGATATTAAAATAATAATGTATTTACTTCTTTCTATTTTCTTTTGTGAGCACGAGTCTTTAGATATTGTGTCTTAAAAATTCTCTGTAACAATAAGAAAGTTTCTTTAAAGAAGTATGTGTAGGCTCTCATGTAATCACAACAAATATTGTTGGATGATAAGGGAAGAGGCATTTAAAGATGATACAGTCTAAATTTCAAGACCTTCAGGAAATATTATTTCCACTTAAAAGCCCAATCTTCCCATAGTTCTAAAGAGAGGTAGAGCTCTCATTTCCCTGGATTCAGGGAAAAGTGAAGAATGTCTCATATATTCACACATACAGCAGACCAGGTCCTGAATTAGTGTAAGGCACTGACAAATTAAAAATCTCTATGAGATACATTGTTGAATATGTTGAATATTTACTTCAAATTAGTTCTTTTTCATATGCTAGGACTGAGAAAGAACTAAACCACCACAACCAGCTTCTTTATAACTTTCTTTTTTGCAAATATTATGTTTTAAACATTTTTTAGGACTTCATATTTTCACTTGTAATAGAATAGCATGGAGTAATGTACCCGGTTTTCTTCTTTTTCATTTTTTCTTAGGCTGAACATTTGAGAGGTACCTACTGAGGAGGAAAAATGGTAAAGATTATAGTAGGGAAGTGCATCATCTGAAGTGTTAAGAAAATAACAGATTATTACCCATTTCTTATTCAAAAGGCCACTAGTGGTGACTTCTTAAAAATGCTAATAAGGCCCTACAGCATCATTTCAAGTTACATTTCTTTAGAAGGAATAGCATGAGAGAAGCCAAAGAATACTGATTAGTATTTAGTTCCTATCTTTTTTTTTCTATATACAAGAGAGAACTGAAAATAATGACTGCATTGATTTTTTTCACAGTAAAAAAGAATGAAGCCCAAAGTACCTATATTAGTAAATGAGTTATATGGTTATAGCTGACAGCAGTGAAAGCACAGCTATAGTATATCAAGTATATCAAGTACTCGATAACACTCGACAGGTGTACACTGCTAGCGTATATTGCCTAAATTCAAATGTTTGAAAAAAGTCTCTAGCTTTGTACAACTGTTTGTGAATAAGCCATTAACACCCTTGCTGTGTATGCTTCTTCTCAGCAGTCATCTGTCAAACAAATAGCCAGCTGTATGTGAAGAGAAAAAAAACAAGAGCAGCAACCACAGCAGCAACAAGTTCTAGTTAACCTACAAAGAGAAAAAACATGTTTTAACAGTTTGGGGAGCAACTGTTACTTTAAAATACTAAAGACAACTTTTGCAAACAGAAAACTATTAATAACTTCCCTGACAATATACACTGAACTCATTACACTTATGCTTTCTATTCTAAGATATCGTTTGCCTCTTACATGCTTAAGGTTAGGCTTTGATTCTGGAAAAACAACTTAGAGGACAGAACTCTTGCAGACCCCTATAGAAATGTTTCAGAGCATGTTCTGAAAGTACCTTGGACAATTTCAGGAACCAGCAAATAAATAATATTGAGAAAATTAACCTGGTGATATTTTTAAAAATTGTCATCACTTAATTAAGTAAAACCGTAGTATAAATTGGCTTGATTCAGGTTTGAATCTGCACTGTGAATCTCAGAGTTCAGAACGGGAGATTGTTCAAAATGCGATTTGATAAAAAGAATACATATATATGCAAAATTATATTTTAATATCTGGGTTTTCATCTTTCCTCTGAAACCTTGAGATACAGTAATTTGTTTTCATTCTGAGTATTAAGTATCATTTAAGAATGTTCTTAAACTCAAAAAAAGTCATGAAAGATCACTGCAAGAAGTACAGGCAAAATCTTATTATCAGTTAAGAATCCTACTGGCTTCCCTGAAGCTGTTTTTTTATCCTGTGACTCCATCTCTTGTAAGCTATACCTGGGGGGGAAAAAAAGCCACCACCAAACAAACAAACAAAAAACTCAACTGATAATTACATTTGGTTGGATGGAAGAAAGTGGATTTCTACGCTGCCCAGCATGAGCACACCCACTGAGCCACCATCTGCATACAGTCTCTCTTTCTAACTAGATGTAAACTAGTTTTGCAGCAAAGAGTTCTCTGCAGCCACAGTGTAGTTGAAGGATTTGCTTATTCTTACAGAACTGTGGACAAGCTAGCAATGCCACGAAACTGCACAATGGAAAATTTCATCTGCCAAGGAAATGAGTTAATATCAGTAGCTGAGAAAGTTTAAAAGATGCAACGAAATTTCTTGTATGCAATGTTCTTGTTAGGCACTCTCTACTTTGAATTAGTTTTCCAAACATGTATATAATGACCTTCATGTCTGTTAGAAGGATACTTTGTCAGGCAGCCATTCCTTGCCTGTCTTTTGATCATTTCGGGAAACTGATTTCATCACGTGGTATCAGCATGGGGAATCCACTCCAGATGAAGGAGAATGTCTTTAGCATTCTAGACTTGAATCCTGCCTATATTCCCTGAATTTGGAAGTGATAACATTTACAATGCTTTATTGTAGAGACCTTCACTTTACCCAAAGGCTGCCAAAGTCATTGAGAATCTTTTTATGCATTTCATTGGACTTGTGCTGGTTGCTGGGAGAAGCAGTTGCCATAATGTGTACAACCGGGGTCTCCCTGCCATTGACTTCTTCTCTTTCTTGATATCCCTTCTAGCTTGGATGTCTCACTCCTCACTTATCTCTTTCCTTTCATCCTCCACTTTTGGCTTCCTCATTTCATTCCCACCTCTCTGTGGCTGTCCCATGGCCCCTAAAGAGTTGTCCCTAAGACTCAGTCAGACTCAAGTCCCTTCTCTTCTAGACCATGCCACTAGCTTCTCAAACCTCCAGGCTGCTCCAGATTTCTACCTACTGCTCACAGGCTTCCTACAATGCATGCCTCCTCCTCCTCCTTGGACCTCTCCTGCTCTTTATTATGTCAGACTATATTGTCTCTGTCCCATTAATTTTTTTTTTACTCCAGCTTTGCAAAAGAGGCTAAGTTACTACACAATTATTTTGCTTTGCAGCTGATACATAAACACATGGAAGTGCAACTGTGTTATTCAGTATTTTAACTGGTGGCAAAGGAATATCACCTGCTTGTCTTGTAGCCCTACAGCAAAGGGAGTTTTTTCAGATATGTCACTTTTTTTCTGTGGGATTATTTTATTCATTTGTGTAAGTATGGCAATAACTTTCTTCAAAATATTGGCAAAATCCTCCAAACTGTGAGATGTATTCTGGATTTAAAAAAAAAAAAAAGGAAGAGACAGATAAAAGCAGTATCTTGAGACTAAATTCTTGATTCCCAGAACAACCTAGCTGTTACACAAGCATGAAAGGAGCAGAAACATGCCTGAGGCTAGCAGACAATGCAGCAGTATGATGTTTCTTTGAACTGTAATGTTTTATTCCCATGGGTCACTCAAGGAGATTCAAGAGTCTGGTTCAAGAGAACAGACATGGTCAGTCAGTTGAAAGAATATGGAAACTGTTTTTTTCTGAAATGTAAAAAGACTTATTTTTTCTAACTATGAGCTGAAATTTTTCCTTATGTTGCTTTTGAATTGGATTTTCCTGTGGAATTCACTCACATAAATACTGCAATAATAACAGCAAAATACATCCAACTGTATCCCATTATCTTCTTGTGTTAGTAGATAACTTGCTTCTTGAAAGAGCATCCTTTTGTTTTGGAAAAGCATAGTTTAGACTCTGCAGCTGTATTGTGCTCTGAGCAATGCATCTGAATATTGTTACATCTGAATTTTAACATTCTAAATTTTCCTGGTGTATTGTGAAAGAGCTGAATACGGACTACTGCAGAACATTTTAACTTTCAGCTACATAATAAACACAAAGATACGTTATTCCTAAATCTTATTTTAATGGAGTTGTGAGGTATAACGTGGGAAGCCCTGTAAAAGCCTACTGTCATTGTCTTACTATGCCTGAACTTAATTATAAGCCCTCTGTTTTCATAATTAGAAGATGATGAAAAGCTATGGCAGTTGTCTGGCTGTTAGCAATTCAGCTTCTTCAAGGCGTGGCAATGAATCAGCCTGGAAGAAAAGTTTCTGAGGTAGCATAATTTCTTATCCAGAAGGTGAGCACAAGTTCTGTGACTATAAGGAAAAGGAAGCAGACCTATGCTTGAATCCCAGCAGAAAACATTTAAGTAGCTTTTATATCCATAATAAGCTGAATTGGAAGACAAAACATGGAAAACCTCTGGTTGTGAACCTGTGCACACTGACTGCTGTGAACTGCAGATTTCATGTGTGTTGCTGTATTTCTTGAACAGGTAAACTACCTTTGAAATCAGGACAGAGGCAGAAGTAAGACTGTAATGTTTTTTGGCTTTTTGAGCCTTCTACCCCCACCTTTTCTATTTAGTCTTTCCCTTGGAGTAAATCAAAAGCACTCGAACATGCTCCCTAGAAGCTTAAACCGCATTTCTACCCAAACATTTCTTCATCCATTCTTTGTTCTTAGAAATAGGCTAACAAACAGATAGAAATTATGAGTTATTATCCCACTGTCAATTTGCAGTAAGACCTTAGCTGAACATGGTGATATGTCTATTATTATTCTTTGGTTGCTTATTGCCAAAATAACTTGCTGCTTGTAAAATTCAGCAAATGTTAGCCAGGATTTCTTGGTCCATTTAAGGCCACTTTGCTCTTGGCACGGATTTGGAAACAGCATGAAAGTGATATAAGTGATTTTTCCTAAGCAGGACAACTCTGTAGAAACCTGGCAGCAGAGCTTTTCTCTGCCTAGACCAGCTGTACTTTACAGACCACAGTACAATACAGATGTTCCTGTATTCTTTAAAGTTAAATATTCTTCTATAAAACAGTGAAGCTAACATACACAGTCACACATACACTTTCTCCTTCTCCCATGATCACTTATGGAATTTCTTGTTCTTATGTCTTGTTCTATATTAAAATTAATCTTATTCTGAATAAAATTATTTTCCCTACTTTATAAATAGATGTGCAAATAGATATGTAAATTTATAATACATAATATAAGTTTATACATAATATAGCTTTCATATGTAATATAATATATATAATTTTATAATAAAACAAGTTTTTATTTATATAATAATGTATATAAACTTAAAATGTTACAGAAGTCCGGATAGCAATTCGGTGCCCCTTAAGAACAACAAGATACAAATATTTAACTGCATTTATTCTAGCTAATGTATTTCACAAATTCTAAAAAATGGCATACTTCAACTTTTTCTTCTGCAAGTTGTTTTTGGTTTAATTTATAAAGTAAATAATAGAATCATAGAATCATAGAATGCTTTGGGTTGGAAGGGACATTTAGAGGTCATCTAGTCCAACCTGCCTGCAGTGAGCAGGGACATCATCAACTAGATCAGGTTGCTCAGAGCCCCGTCCAACCTGACCTTAAAGGTTTCTAGGGATGGGGCCTCCACTACCTCTCTGGGCAACCTGTTCCAGTGCTTCACCACCCTCATCGTAAAACATTTCTTCCTTATATCTAGCCTAAATCTCCCCTCCTTTAGTTTAAAACCATTACCCCTTGTCCTGTCACCACAGGCCTTGCTAAAAAGACTGTCCCCATCTTTCCTATAGGCCCCCTTTAAGTACTGAAAGGCTGCAAGAAGGTCTCCCCGCAGCCTTCTCTTCTCCAGGCTGAACAACCCCAACTCTCTCAGCCTGTCCTCGTAGGAGAGGTGCTCCAGCCCTCGGAGCATTTTTGTGGCCCTCTTCTGGACTCGCTCCAACAGGTCTATGTCCTTCTTGTGCTGAGGGCTCCAGAGCTGGACACAGTACTCCAGGTGGGGTCTCACCAGAGCCGAGTAGAGGGGCAGAATCCCCTCCCTCGACCTGCTGGCCACGCT
>VYZW01036793.1:94198-124708 GCA_013401315.1 Balaeniceps rex | reverse complement strand
GTATCTGTTTATGTTACAGTAATGTTGTGGGCTTTAGTTGCTTAAAAACTTTAAACATCAAGGAAGCCTTATTACTAACAGATGTCTCTCTGACCCTATAGGTTGGCAGCACAAAGCTTCTAAGTGTTCAGACGAGGAGTTTTGGAATCCTGTCAAAGAAAGTTTCTATAGCCGTGTGCGTGTGGAAGGGAAATCCTGCAAAAGAAAAGGAGTCAGGATAAGAGCAGGGTGGCTGAGCAAGGGTCATTGTGAAGTGCATATGAAAAGAAAGTTGTAGCTTGTCATGCAACTAACTGGGAGAATGAGAAAGAGAGGGGACCCAAATGAGGGAAAGGGAAATGGCATTTCCTGTCCAAATATGAGAAGAGATTTGAGATTCATGTTTCTGTGGACCTACATGTCATCAGAATATCTTTCGTCTGTTATCTACAAATCACATACAGGTGTTGCTCCCTGATTATGAGAATCTGCTATGTAAAAGTAGCTCTGATTCACTTAGCTCTCTATTTTGAGCTGGAATGGTTTGTGGGACCTCCAACTGAAATGCAAATTAGCCTTAGATGTCTCTTTTCAATTCACACTTCTTGGAAGAAGTGACACAATTCTTGAAAAATATCATAATGATGTTTCTGTGACGTGCAAGCTCTTTATTATATACGTAGTATAGCTAATCTGAATCATATCAATATGCTTACGGTCTGCCTGAAAGTGTAATGTATGCAAGTTGCACAGCGTATGATAGTTTTCACTGCATGCAGGATCTGGTGATCTCATGTAAAAACAAAAGTTATTTTTTCAGAAGGGAGAAAAATGGGGGGGAANGAACGTATGCACACCAGCTCCTAAAACTTCAGGACTCTTTTTCCTTTTAACTTAAAAGCCTGATCCTTTTCTCAATATAGGTTTATTAAAATAACTGTAGCAAAAATTGTTTCTTTATGATGATTAGTCTCATAGTGAATAGAGGTAGCTGACTCATTTCCAATTCTCTTCTGTAGTAATCAGTTTTTGCTTTCTGAATATTCAAATTGTAGATTTTACTATTTAAAAATGCATATTTTTAAATTCAGTTTGAAACAATGTTGCACTGAAGTCTTCTGACCCATCAAATGATACAGAGTATCCATAAAAATGAAATGCTCATTGCCTATGACTAGGAAGCTGTTTTTTCTGATTTTAAAGATGCTGTTTTCTAGAATATAAATAATGAAAAAAACCTTAATTTTGCAGCCATAACCATTTTCATCTATTAGAACTTGTTGTAATTGTGATCAGAGAGCATTGTAGTAGGTACGTCGAAATATACATAGCACCTCAAAGAGCTAACAATCTAAGTAGAAAAGACAGATGAGAGACAGGAGAAGAATTAAATGCTATTCCTGTTCGGCTACTGAGAGAACTTGAGGAGCAGTGAACATTATTGGGTTACTTGGGGGCAGTGGCTGATATGTGAAGGAGGTGAACTCTACAGAGACTTATCCTGACCCTTCAACCTCTACACTGTAATATCATGGTCTTATTGTTTGACAAACAGTTATATATTATATGGAGTGATAGTGGCTGTTTGTAACACAAAAGTGTCACGTAAGCAGGACTAAAGTTTAAGTGATAAAATTAGCATACCCTAAATAGTAAAGATGTAGGATATTGGGACCTTAGATCCATGCTGTTGTACCTTAATGTCTCAGTGGTCTACATACCGCATGTTGCCGAGGCCCAGAAGAGGAAGCCTTGTATTCACAAAGGAGATAAAAGTAAACAAAGTGCCTCTCGCCTTGAGGAAGTACTTTTCCCTGGACTAAAACCTTTTGCCAGCTGAATCCTAGAGCTTCCATGAATGACACCAGTCAACATGTATTTCTCTAATGCACAACCAAACTGTGAAGAGTTACTGCCTTCCAGGAGTTAAGCTAGCATCACTTGAATTGTTTTCACAAACCCTTTGAGCTGGCATTTGGAGATATTACTGACCTGCACTATGTTACTGTAAAACACTTCTACAGCGTTGACAGAGAACTGTCACCACACAGCCGGTGCCAGGGAAAGGAGGTTAAAATCCTTTATTACATGAAGAAACTTCTGCATCTAATGCAGACCTACTGAGGTCTCGTCTTTCTGCTTACTTCCAATCTTGACATGTTGATGAAAGTGTAAACTAGAGGCAATTCCTTTGGCAGGGTGACTGAAAGTATTTGTGTGATGGGACTGCAACCATTTATGTTGAACTATTCATACAGTCCCAATAATTAACTATCTTTGTCAGTAGTTTTGCATTAATAAGAAATTCTGGTGTAGGAGTCTCTGTATTTGGCTTTTTATTCAAGCTGATGATGTTTGTTTCAGTAAAAGTACGGTGTTTCGACCATATGCTCAAATGTTAACATGTTTAATGCCAGCAGCAGAATGTTTACATTAAAGGACGTGGAGCCAAGTTACACTCAATTGCAACTTTATTAGCTGGATTACAGTATTATCAGCAAAAACCAGCTGTGATAATCAATTGAGTGATCTCTTGCTTTTTTTTCTTCTTTAATTTTCCGAACAGGCTCAGGCAGATGTGCCCTTGTTGGAGGTTGTGCTCTAATTACTGTCTTAAGCCCTAGTGCAACAGGGTAGAGAGGGTTCCAAGAGGCATTCCGCTTGGACCTGAAACCCTTAAGAGGGGAGGGATAGGAAGGTAAGCATACCCAGGATTTTATTCCATACTCCCTCCCTCTTGTCAGGGGACTAGAAAATGTTACATGCTTTCTTTTGACAATGCATGATTTAGCTATGTTAAATTAAGCAGTAGCTCTGGAAGAGAGATTTTACAGGTAAGACTGAGGCAGTTGAGTAGATCGTCCCCAAAAGGCTGTGGATGCACAATATCTAACTGTAGCAAATGCCTCATGAGGTTTCCACCTCTCGGATCAGGCTTGCAAAGATTTGCAGTTTTGATTGTATAACTGAACCAAGGGCATTTTGATAGAAATGGCTAACGGAGGGATAACCAGACTGAACAAGTCGGCAGATTTGAGGAAGTGATAACTCTGAGCAAGGCATGGCATGAACGGTTAGTGATGGACGTCTGAAGAGTCTGTTGCAGCTGGGGAAATGGTCTGTTCATAGATGGTGTCAGAACTGGGACTACAATGCAGGAATAAAATCTCTGGGCTTTGTTTTAAACAGTAACAAACAGGTGGTTACCTAGTGGAGTCACAGCTAGTGTTAGGATGATGTGACCATGAAGCTGAGCATTTGAATCAGCATTCAGCCTTCACAAAAAACAAAACAAAACAAAACAAAAAAAACCAACCAACCAACCAAAAAAACCCCAACAAAAAACAAAAGAACAGACCCCTAACAACAACGTCAAACCCTGGATGTTCATCATGCCAGTTTGGAAAGAGGATGAGAAAAGTCTTGCTTTTTACAGTTCCCCTTTCCATCTGAAAAAGAGAACCATCTGAGGAGCACAGAAAGGAGAAGTTCAACGACACTTTTATGGTTTGTTTGTTGGCAAACTCTAGGCCATTTTTTTTCTTTTTTTTTTTTTTTTCCCATCCCCTTTCCCCTTCCAAAGTTGTTAATTCTAGTCAGGCCCATTCCAGATGATCTTGGAGAGGGCTGACAGGGAGTTAGCATCATAGTATGATCCAGGCACAAGTGATTTTTGCAGAAGATGGAGCTTCGGCATCCCATGTGTTTTTTGTGTGCAATATGGCTGCCCTCAGAGGAGTTCTGCTTTTTTGTTGAGACAAGAAGGCAGCAGAAGGGGCGCACAGTGGAGAATGAAAAGCTGGGGAACTTACACAGAGGAAAAATTGATCTGCCATATGGGATTAGGCAGCAATAGAGCTGTAGACAGTTTTCTCCTTGCTGAGCTGATGTTTCTGAGGCTGGGGATGGTGGGTGTTCAGGCAAGGTGCAGGCTTGTGCACTCATTTTTGGAGAGCACAGATTTGTAGGAGAGAGTGATGGAACTGGTCTGGGTGCTCAAGGTGAGCGGAGGTGATAAGCACTATAGAGGTGATATATATGAAAATGAGAGAGAGAGATTAGGGTTCTAAGAAGACTGTGGAGATGAAAGAAAGAAGTGGATTTTTTTTTGAGGGATCTTTTTTCCCGCGTTGTGTGTTACTGCTCTAATTTTATACTGAGGAGCAGAGCAAATGAGAGAGACCCCTCTTTCCCTTGTTTGTTTCTCGGTGCCCATCAGCTTTTTGGTATCACTCGGCAAAACCCTGTGACACGCGCTTGGCCCACAGCAGCTTGTTTCTCATTCTGAGAATATGGTCAGACTGTGGTGATGCTTAGAAAGGGGTTATACAGATGGTAGCCTCAACTTCCCCACTTATTTTAGGCCCCAACCACTTCTGAAAGGAGGATGAGCTTAGGGAGAACAGTTGATTCGTTCACTGCTTAAAGCCATCAAGCTTTCAAGCCATCTTGTGTTATTTTCCGAGTTACAGTGTCTTCTGAAGAAAAGGTCCTGTATGATGCAGACACTGACCCAAGAAGGAAAACGGTAGTTGGAAATGTCAGGAGGAACGGAAGGAGTACTTCCATGTTTGCAGAAACTTTAACATTTGGTCATGCATTTACCATGGTTTTCCAAATTTTTTTTTTTAAATTATTTTTTTCCCTGTATTTGGTGACTTTGTCAAATTCCTTGTAACAACTTAGAAGAGACAATGGTTTTTTCATTGTGATCACATGTGGAAGGTTGTTGGAAAGCATAGTTCAGTGGTGCAGGCAAACAAAAAGAAGCTCAAACCTTAAGAAAATATTTCTGGGGGAGGGAGCTGCATAAAGATTAAGTTAAAATGAAAACGTTATCCAAAACAAACAGTGGGCTTAAGTCTGAGTTAATTTTTCCTCTTGAAGTAGTTGGAAAATTGTCTCTTGTATTCCAGATCCCAAATTTAAAGTGCAGTCATGCTTTGTGAAACTGAAGACGTATTACAGATGTTGATTTCTATATGTGATTTAGTGGTTATGGCAAGTGGCAGATTTACAGCATCAGGACTTTCAAGTTTTATTGCAGACTGAGTCATTTAGTGACCTTTGGGTGACTCTTGGTTAAACACCTACATACGGAGCTTGATCGTGAGCAATGAGGAATGGCTGCAGCTTCCCTAGGCTCCCCTTGAGCTTGGCCAAGACCCACGCAGAGGGGCAGGGACGGCCGCCCAGGCAGGCTGCCCTGTAACGCCCGGCGCCCCGCGTTTCAGCCTGCCATCGGCAGGGGTAGCTAAGCTGCTGCCTTCCCTGGCAGTCCTCTTCCTTCCCCTTCCTCGCTCTTCCTCGCCTGGCAGAAGGGGCCAAGAGAGTAACCACAGAGCTTCTCCCCCTCACTGCTTGCGCTGGGACGGGGACAGGAAAGGGGAAGTGGTGCGGTGTGTCAGCTCGGAGGGCTGCTTTCCTGGAAGCATACTGCTTCCTATGGAGGTGTGCATGGAGATGGGAGTTACTGTCGTTGCTTTTACTCCCCTTTCCCCCCGACCCGATGCAAGACTTTTGGCTGTATGTCCTGAAGTTTGCTTTAGAATAGAATAGGATCATTAAGGTTGGGAAAGACCTCTAATATCATCCAGTCTTTCTTGATGTTGAAATGAGTTTGTGACAAATGGTTCAATACCCTGAATGGAAAAATGCCATTTGAATCTCTAGGAGGCTGACAGGAGAGGAGGGAAGAGAGAAGGTAAGATGAGGAGAAATGACAGCTTCATCCAGATCAGCTTCCAAGCTAATGCCACATGGCAGTCAGATGACTGAGCACAGCTGCATGGCTGCGTGGTCACATTATCCACATCCTCACTCAGAAGTTCGTTTGTTACTTCAGAAGAACAAGTCAGGGAAGGGGAAGGCAGAGAGACTGCTGGGACCCACTGTCACGTGGCACAGGAGAGTCTCTGGTGCTGTGCTGCATGCCGGGACGTGTGAAAATAGTGAACAGTGAAACACCTTTGTGGACAGAGCCCGATTCTTTGAAAATCCAGGCTTAGAGGGCAAAGCAGCGCAAAGAATTCTTGTGCAGATGAGTAAATGCTCAAAGATTGCAGATTTCCACCTTCAGCATTGACTTTTTTTCATACAAAGAGACGTGGTGGCAGGTCTGGGGCTGCTGGCACGCACAGGAAGAAGCATTCAGCTGCATGGGCAGTATTTACTGTCCCCATTTCCTCCAGAGAAACAACTGTGGGTGGGTCTGGTTTTAGCACATCTCTCTTCAAACTAGCTTTGCACATCATGCATGGTGTGTGTACCACAGTTTGGGAAGTCCTGACCTAGCTGCTCTCAGTAATTGAAACTGCAGTGCCAGAAGTCATTGCTGCTTCTAAAAGGAGTTGTTACCAGTAAGGCACAGCAAGCCAATGGTTTGTAGGAGATTATTATCTGATTATTAGCAGAACTGCTGAATCAGACCTGCTATTTGCGTTCTCTAAACTTAGTTCAACACTAAATGTAAAAATCAGGTAGAGGAGGGAAAAGCGGACGGGGAGGCGGCTAATTTAGTTCTGCTGCTGTAATCCCTTGGCTTCACGGAACACATCAGAAAAGGATGGGAGAGGCACGCGTGACTGGATGTGGTGATGGAGCAACTCCTGGAGAAAGTGTGTGAATCTGAAAGCCGTGGAGTCATTGAGACAACAGCTTCGCTTCCCGCAATTACAAGGAGAGAGGAAACTGGAATAAGGGGTTGGACCCTGGCTAAAGGCGAGTCTGTCTTCTATGAGGCAAAGGGTATCCTAAAGGGACGATGAGACTGGGCCAGCAGTAGGGCAGGATGCTGCCCTCCCATGTCAGGGGTGGCCACAGCTGCTTCTGTGGAAGGGCAGAAGTGAGAGAGGCTCCTCACTACTGGCTACATAATATTTCTCTGCTGTTCTGGAAATGCTCCGAGACTTCAGTACCTTATGCTGAATGTATTTAAAACAGCCTTGGTTATTTCATGAGGCTGTTATGACATACCTACTCTGCTATTTTTCATGAAAATGCTATGTTTTGGTAAAAGAGGAGTGGGTTTATATGAATCTGAGAGATCTCGAACAAGTTGGTTGAGAGCTCTGCAGTTTTTTCTTCTATCTTGGGAAAAAAAAAAACAAACGCCAAACGAACCCCCCAAAACACAAAAAAAACCTGAAAACCAAAGGTTATTTTTTTCATTGGGGAATTTTGAAATGTTCAAACTAAGCAGCTGTTTTTTCAGCTGTTGCAGGTATTAAACAACAGCAAGAAAATCCTCCACTATGACCTGTCACAGGAAATGATCCTTTCTTGATCATGGTGAACAGCTGGGTTCATTGCTTCTCCTGCAATAGTAATCCTCAACTTCTCAACTTGTTACCTGCACAATGGTTTGTCAAAATTTTAAGCTAACGGTATAAAAAAAAAAAAATAATGAAATTGCAGATGTTTAACTGCATCCTTGGGATTCATAAATTATGGGAGCTACGGTGAATTGCTGTTAGGAATGAATTAGGTGTTTGAAAGTGACCTACTTTGAAGATATTTTTCCTTTTTTAAAAATGCTAAATGCTTTTGACCTTTCTCCTCGTTGCAATGCAAGTGACCACTTCATAATACCACTTCAATTTTGTTGCTTTTTTGTGATAATAAATAACATTTACTTTTCAGTGGTGATACTTGAATTATGCAAATCAAATTCTCACTAATAGCTTTTTTTCAGACCCCATAAATCTGCAGTGTAATTTGTTCTTTAGTAAATAGGTCAGGGGAAATGCAACAATGACAACGGTGGGCAGATGCATTTTGGATCCTCTGTTTAACTACACGTATGCTGTGTAATCAGTTAAAAAAAACATATGAATGCCAAAAAGCCCAAAAAACTGGTGGCCTATGTAAATGTTAAGAAATGGAAATCATGATTGGAATTGCTGTGTTTTGTGTTGTTATTGTCAATAAAGGGGCTGTTGCCAATTTACTTCACTTAACAAATATCAGTGGAACCAAGCCTGAAAAAATCTTACTCTGAGAATATCCTGTAGGCTTCCTTTACTTGGAGACTAACATGTTTATTTCTGGCTTGAATCTGCTCATTGTTTAGATTAAAATCTGCTTTGCGTGGTCAACGTAGTTGAGAGTGAGCAGATTGCCTTCTGACTCCTACATTATCAACGCAAGAGTAATTCAATCACAAATAAAAAGGCAGGAAATAACATGCATTACTTGAAAAAGAACACATGACTTTCATGTTCACAGATTTTTAACCTTAACAGTTACTTTCCCTTCTCTTTCTCCTGCTTTCAAACCAGAACAGAACCCTACCCCTGAAAAACCCAGGAACAAGCAAACTACCCCAAAAGGTAAGAAGCAGGCAGCTGTGATCTGTAATTGCTGGGGCACATAAAAATGGACTTTTGCTGTGTCATTTCGAGCATCATATTTGAGATTGGAACTGTGATTAAATGTTGCTGCATTACAGAAATAAAAGCACAGAGACATACTGAGACAGAGCTGCCAGACCCAGCCAGACCAGAAACCCAGTGCACTGCAGATACGTTTAAATTCTGTATGTGGCAATACAAAGTAATTTCTGGATGATCTCTGTACTCTAACATGTACACCAGCCAAGGCCGTTTCAGCTGGCTGGTTGCGCGGGATGGAAGTCTGGAAGATAATGTGAGGAGAAGTGGAGTCATGAGGAGGGGACTCGGAAGGAGAGTAGCTTTGCACCATCCTGTATACATTGAGAGTGGTTATGATAGCCGATAGCCGAAAAAGGTGCATCTTAACAGAGATTAGAAGTTCTCCATGCCATGCTTGTCCTTTCGCTTTACCATCGTTTTGACGTTGTAAGTTTTTATAAAGAAAATTAGGGTGGAAGAGTGTGAGATGCCTTAAAGAATCAGTAGGTGAATACCAGTTCTTTGGAGATGAGCACACCCTGTCTCATAGGGCTGGTTGATTATTTAACAGCAATTTGATCTCGTGCTCTGTTGGTTCAGTGATTTGACACACTGTGTTGGCATTGTTATTCAGGGCGTTTTATGTCAACCAGTGTGAGCTGGTTTATCCTGTTCAGAGTGTAAGCTAGTTCTCCCATTCCCACAAGTGAATCTAACAATTTCATTACACTGAATGCTTTCCTTATTTGTCTCTGAACTCTTAACTGCAATCAGGAACAAAACAGCTATGACCTCTGTGTTTGACATGAGGTTGTCAGACTTTTCTTAATGTAAGACATGGGATACTGCCTTGCCTTGGATAGCGGTTCCCCGTTATCTTTGGAAATGAAATCTTTTTTTAAAAAAGGATGGTGGTATCTGAAGAACCTTCATTGTATCAGCATTTCTTAGGCTATGATCCTGGATTGCTGGTCAGCTGTAAAACATGGAAGATTATTCCAGGGAGGACAGAAAGTAAAACACTCAAACGGTACCATGTGTGTGCTCTCACAGATGTCAGCAAGTCAACAAATTGTGAGGAAATGGGCAAATAAAAATAGCCTCATTTTTTGTTGGGAAATTTTAATAAGTAACAAGGCAACAAGCATGGCCTTGGATATTGTTTGTTTAATTTCCTGAAGGGGCAGAGAGTCCTTTGTTTTACTTATTTCTTGGTTGTTGGGAAGCATTGCGCTTGGGCTCTGTTCTGGTGGGTCTGATTATCGTAGACAAGAGACGCCGTCTCTCCTGCCTCTGATCTGGAGCACTGGTGTCGCAGGCATTGGTCTTCAGGAAGCAGCAGTACACCTCCTGTCACAGCCAGCTTGTCATCATCTAAACCTGGAAACTATTTGATCCTAGTTTTTCACACTTAAATCCTCAGACACAGGCAGTCCTGCTGTTGCTGTTCTCAGAAACACCTGCCTTTTCTTCGGGGGTAAGTGGCGTGGCACATCCGCCTCCCCTGAGCCGCAGGCAGGCTGCTCTCCCTGCCGCGCTCGATTCAGGCAGCTTTCAGAGCGCTCTTTTCACACGACAGCTCAGAGGTTAGAGTGTTCAGGCCTCCAATTTCTGAGGAAATTCAGCCCCTGCGAAGCTGAACAGATGGATCTGAGGCCCAGGCAGTAGACACGGAGCTATGTTTAATTCCCACATCCTGAACGAGTGCTCTAACCGCTAAGGAAGGGCAAGGAAACTGCTGCTTCCTCCGGCCACACTGTGTAGTAAAGATGTTGCCCTTCCTCATGAGAGCAAAGGGGTAGGCAGGGCAGAGCTCAACGTGCTGGACTGCAAATGAAGAGAAGGGGCTCCTGTGGCCCTGCATGAAGATCCTGAGCCTCTGGGGAGAAGAGGTGGGTTTAAGGAGCTTCACTCTCCTCGGTGCTCCCTGGTGCTGGTTTAACCACATTATTGTGCAGTGAGCCGTTGTGCGTGGGTCACACTCTGGAGCATCGAGCCCTTTCCTGCACATTGCACAGGGAACCCACTTGCCAAAATCACAACTGTTGTTCCTGCTGCAAAATCTAGAGACTGAAATAGTTAAATGCGTTTGTGCAGCACCGCTGTGCCAAAAACCTAGGTCCACAAAGAAAGAGTTTATTCCTTAGAGGGCATTGACGCCACAATACTCTTGAAGAGTAATATGTGCTTGTACAGCGAAAAAGTAGCATTTGGTGCTACTTTCTTCCCAAACCCTCCTCCCAGCAGTCTGCGTATTAATATACATTAACCCCCCCAATAACTATGCAAGTTTGACAGTTGAAACAGAACTAGAGGAGCTAACATAAAGCCAGACCCTGTGTCCCACCTGCACTGCAGGCTGCTGGCAGAGCACCTGTCAGTCATGATTTGCATCTGCGCAAGGGTTTCTTTCCTGAAAAAAAGCAAAACAAAAAGCAGGCTTCCTTCCAGCCTGCTACCCTGCTAAAGCTTATCAGTCATAGTGATAGCGAGGATAGCTTATATCGTTTGCATCACTTTGCTCTTAGAAGTGTAGATGACACAGCGCTGAAAATCAGTTCCTTGCATCTCCAGCACTTCTGCTGCTGGTGGGACATCCACCAGCCGTTACAAAAAAAATCCAGCTGTAGCATCTGCAAAGCCTGCACTGATATTTCTGTGGACCTAACAATCAATTTCTCAGTGTCCTGCTTGTATACAAAATATTAATAAAATATTTGTACAAGAAAAAGTCGAGTTTCTCTGAAACGCTCTAAGCTGCCTGGGGTGGCCAAACACCCAGAGTCCTGGTGATCTACGTGTTACCGTAATTCAAGAATGGATGGCATCTTTCTCTTGAATAAGCAGCATGATTAGCATGAGAAATAAGAAAAAAGCACCTTTCCAAATGGCTGGCATAACGCCCTGGCTTTTTCAAAGGTTGTTCTGGACTTCCAGCGTTTAGTCTGGTAGCCCTGAACTCTGAAGTTTCAGTATATTGCACTCATTGCTTTGGATGGAGGCCTTCTTTCTTTCTAAGCTAAGACCAAGCTCAGAGGCAATTGTAGCGTCAGGATAATAATGTCTTTAGTTAAATAAACCCAAGACTCTGCCATTTTTTTAAATGTAGCTCTAACCCATTTGTTGCAAATTATGGCTTTCTGTGTTTGCACTGCTGTGACTATGCTGGTTGCTGATGTGGGCTCATTAATAGATTATTTCCTTGTTAGCTGTAGGTAAAGCTTTGACCTAGAGCTGATTAGGGAAAAGAACTTCTGTATCTATTATCTTTTCTCTCTCATAATTGGTATAATTATGCTTCTGTGCCCTAGACAGGAATCTCAGACAGTCTGCTGTGGAGCCACAGAAACCGTCTGGACTGCAGGAATGGGAGTTTGCTGTTGAGCAAGGGATGGCCGGGTTCTGTAGTGTCAGGGAAAAGCTGAATTACAGCTTTACACAGAAAGTAACCAAACCAGCGGAGAGAGAGTTCCCTTCCTCCCCACCCAGTTAAATCCAATTAACTGGGAGGAATGCAAAAAGCAGGTTCTGCCGTTTCCACTTTTTTTAAGATAAATTGGCTCGCCAGTGAGACAGAATCATTTAAGGGCACAGTATTTCAATTTATGGGTGGAAATCACAGGCAGCATTGAGGAGGAAAGCATCCAAATGAAACCGCTCTGGTTTTGACACAGTACTGCAGCTTTTTAGTAATGCGTCCACCTGCTCTCCGTTGACTTGGGCTGGTTGAGAGCGTTTACAGCTGCGCAGAGTGGGTGTGACTGGGACTAATTCAGCACCGGGGGGGGGGGGCTGCTCCCCACAGCTGTAGGTAGGGTTTCCCTTCCTAGGGTGCACTGGCTGGTGCGGTGCGAAGGCCAGCCGCCTCTGAACTTAGGTTACAAAACAAAAGCAAAGGAGGGGAGGACTCTTTTCAAGGTTAGACCTTAGCAGCCTTTAGGGGGAAACATGTTAAGAAGGTGAGTTTGGTTTAGTACCTTTGGCTTTCATAAAGCTTCAATGTTTTTTGAATGTGATACTCTGTTCCTGAGATCTCAGATCAGCCCAGTTAAAGTTAAGGCTCGCTTTAAAAAGGGCATGGTTCAACTGGTGGGTCTGGAACGCATTGAGCAACTTAACTGGCAAGAAATCTTGAATCTTAAACTTGAAGGAGTTTAACACTATGTCGGAGGGCAGTAACAGCTGTCTTTTTGTTGCCTCTTGCCCTTCCCACCATGTTTGTACCTCAGAGTATGTGTTGCTTTTCCTTGTAGTGCAACTGGACTGACAGGATTTAACAGGACTGTTGTTCTTGATGGCTGTCTCGGATATCATCGCTGTGGTACTATGGAAGTGTAATTCCCTTCATAAGATGGCAGCTGTACCTAGGCACTTCCCAGTAGGGCTGAGATGCAAAGCTCAATAGGAGGAGAAAGGAGATTATGGTAGTAGGTAACTGGGAGGTTGCAGCAAGCGTAATTTCTTCCTTGGGCTTGGAGTCCCCACCTCATGCCTCGCAATGGAGCTCTCCGGTGAGGTGGGAATGGGTTGTTGTTCTGTGGGAGCAGCCTTCATCCATCCTTTTGAATTAGTCTTGCAACCTGAGAGAGTTGCGGTCTGAGTGCCTGTATCTGGAGTGGAGAGGGAGGCTCTGGTGGTTTATGCTCTTCTCCATATAATGATAAATGCATGAGCAGCCCTTGGAAAAGAAGAGAAAGCTCAGGCTCTGGGGTACTGTTAGTTTAAGTGCTAGGATGCTTTCTTGGGAACTAAGAATTATAAATTTGGACCCCTTCCAGAAAGAGAGGGGCTTTAAGGCCTAATCTACCATGTCTCAGCTAAATGGTGAACTCGTTGTGGTCTGAAGGAAATGACTCCTGCTCTAAGAGTGGGACTGGAGGTGCTTACTTTTAATCCGAGGATGTGCATCATGAACCAGTGATGCTACTTCTTAATAAACCCTTGAAGGCCCCCGGCAGGCTGTAGGACCTTCTGCCAGGGATCCTGGGCTGTGCCCCTTCATCTCCTCTTGAGGTACCTGATTGTCCCTGGGCTTTGGGTAAGCTCAGCAGTTGGGTTAATGTGGTCCCAAGTTCCACTCAAGGCCTGCTGATCAGGTGGATCCTTCAATGCTACCTGTGGAGCTGCTCGAGTCCCTGTTTGGGCTAAATTCCTTGCTGTTAGCCATCAGCCCTGCCAGGAAAGAAATCACTGAAATGTGTGAAAATACTTTGTGTAATAGAGTACCTGGCAACTGATAGGGGATAGCTGGATTTTTTTTGTTTGTTTGATTGTTTTCACTATATAACTTCTTAAAAAAAAAAGCTTAATTCATTAAATGAAAAAATAATCCAGTTATAAATGGCAAAAGCCCTCTGGGTTGTACTGCTGCGTCCTGTGGTGTAACTACCCGTGTTCTTTCCGTGTTCTGCATGGGATAAAATAACCTGGGAGAGAGCAGGGTGGCTGTGATCCCGTGTCCCTGGCTCCCTGCCTGGAGGTGTTCCATAAGCAAAACCAAAGATGAGTGGTGATGTGGGGTGTGTCATGAGTTATGGTTTGATGTGGCAGGGGAACGAATGTGAGGCTGTAATTAAGGCTCTTGTGCTGTGCCGTGAGAAAGTAAAAGGCATGCGTGTGCTATCGGTGGAAACAGAGTTTTGTGATGTATGGAAGAGCCCGCCCGTGCATTGCACTGTGTTCAGCCTGTGCTTAAATGCTCTTGTAGCTAATGATTGTCTGAATTTTTAATACAACATTGATAGAACTGTTGTGTTAGTGTAATTACACATTTTGGAAGTAAGTATGCGGTTGAGCACAGGAGCTTGTATGTCTGAACTAGGTTAGTGGCTTGGGGCCCAAGAAAACAGGTAAAACCTCTTGTCAAGAGGAACGATACGGTTTAATCCCGGGTTACCAAAGAGAAATCTGAGATAGTGAGCAAAGCAGAAACTGCCTGCATCTGGAAATGCTTCAGGCTTCAGCTAAGATTTTTACTAATTTTAAGAGACTGAATTCCAGTGAAGAAGTGTGAATTGGTTTATAACTGGCTGTTACTGACCTTTCTCTCTGTTTACCTATGTTGCTAATGCTTTCTGTGCACTACAGCAAGAAATCATAGCTTAGGCTTTCTTCCTGTGGAGCTTGCGAGCATTTACTTTTGCAGTGTGAAACCTCTCCCTTCAGCTGATAAGGAGCAGTCGGTGTTAGAGGTGTAGCTATTCAAACCGAGACCCAGCTCCCGGTTGTGCTGGCTGGAGGCGTCGGAGTGCTCGTGCTCCTTGGCCATGGTTGCATAGGGCCACCTTTCAGCGGGGACAAGCCCAGCGTGAGCGAGGCTGGCACAGAGCGGGTGGAGGAACTGGATGATCCTAACCTGTTCAGACAACTTACTGAGAGTTTACCAACCAAATAAATAAACTTGCATGCTGACTGTATGCAGAATGAGTCAGGTCATTTTACGAGGTGTCTATTTTGGTTACAGAAGCCTATGTGTTTTCTTCTTGTGAAAGATATTGGAAAAGAGCGAGACTGACTTTCTTCTAATGTGTGTGGAAGTTCCGGCAGTCACTCCTGGTTTCCTAATCTCCTGTTTGCTTGTTACCTGAAAGTGTATTACTTTTTCTAGACTTTCTGAATGTAATTTCTTTTTATTAGTGATCCAGTCATCGTGTCATGTTCCAGCCTAAGGGAATTAGTCATCCCCAACTCCTTTTTTCCTTTCTCATTTTCAAGGTGCCTTAAAAGCAAATACAAATGCCCACGGTTTGGGTGTGGCTCCCACGCGAGAGCACTTGAAGTGATTGGATTGATTTGTTGTTCACTGACTTCCCTTTGAAAGTATCCAAAGTGAGGGGCTTTAACGTTCATATTTTTGTGCTTCTCTAGAAACGAAAGAGATGAAAGGGTCAAAATGTGAAAATCAGTGAATTTTGACTTTTACATAGCATCTTGGTTTAGATCCCATTCCTTGCCACCCTGTGAGAAAAGCCTTTCTATGAATTTTGCTACAGGTTACAACTATTCTTTTTATAATGTTGGCTTCTGTAGGTATGGTAAACAGGTTATTGAGTTGCCAAGAAGGGAGATAGAGAGGATTTTAAAAAAAAAAAAAAGGGGGGGGGGGATAAAGAGAGACCATAAGTATGATTTCTGATCTTCTGGAAATGCTTTGAGTCGCAAGCATCAGGAGCTGCGTTTCCGTGGCTGCAGAACCTGGTAGGATATTCCCTTCCAGACTCATGTGTCGATGGCTGAAGTTGTTAATTTTCTGGAATTAGTATAGGTGGTCATAATAATAAAGCTCCATGGCAGGAAAATATTATGAAGACATAAGCAGGTTTTTTTCTGGACTGATGGAAGGCAGTGGACAAGAATACGGAGCGAGACTTAAACAATTTACTAAAATAATCTGCTGTGAACAGAAATAACATGATGACAAATAGAAGTCACCTAATAATCCTCATAATGGCTTTTTTTTTTTCCCCTCTCAAAATTTCTTTGCCAGCTGATGGTGTTGATCCTGGTAGAAGAGGGGAGAGCTCTGAAAGGGTGCTACGGCTCCTGCAAAGCTGCAGGCGGCATATAGTGAGGGTTAAAGTGCTGAGAGTATTGAGGCATGAGGAGAGCATGATTTCTTAGTCAAAGGAGGAGGTCTTCTTACTGATGCATAAGTGTCTGGGTGTCCCCAACAGAAGTAACATCCTGGGTAACGGTGCTGACTAAAGACCCTGGGTACCTTCTCTATTGGGACAAACCTGTTTCTAACATGTTGGGCAAACAGATCTCTTCAGCACCTGAAAATGATGCAGAGAAGCAAATCTTCAAATCCCTGGTGGAATTTGGAAGCTGAAGAAACTCATGTGGCCCCAAAGAGGATTGAGACTTTTTGCGGTCATTGTGGATGTCTTGGTACTCCCACACCACATGTGGTGCCAGCTCTGAAAACTGTATTCCGGCTGCCCAGATCGATTTCTCTGCCGTTCCTGTGGATTCACGGTACACCTGACCTCCTCCTGCTCGGTTCCTGGGGGTGCGCTCTGTAGACCATGTCTGGCCACGGTTTGCACTCAGGTCCCTGCTCGTGGAGCCTATCAGATGGAGGGCTATGGTATAAAGGAGAAACCGGACACTCAGTCGATTACCTTTGCTGTGTAAATGATCCTCTTTGTCTGGGCCTGACTTCCTGCAGCATTGCAACAGGCAAATGTAAAATCGCATCCACAGCAAGAAAGTGTTGCAATCTCTCTCCTCAGACTCTCCTTCCTCTCCTCCCCCCTTCTGCATTATGCCAGGATTATGCTAATTTTCAGTATTTCTGTTTTTTTCTTTAAGGAGGAAATTGAATGAGATGGAGCTTTCTCCTTTTTCTCTCTCTCAAGCCAGTCTTTCCTCCGTCACATGATCCATGCAGAAATCCCCAGTCCATGTCTTGCTTTGATTGGTACCAGTGACAAGATGGTGCTTCATGTTCAGTATAGCTTGTGTGCATCTTGGAGTACAAACTGTGGTGAGCCTGGCTGGAGTCCTGCACAAATTGTTGCACTACTAGCAAATAGGCAAGGGTGAGCGCAGTTCACTCGCTTTTGTGTCATTTCTTACACCTTCGTGGTTATTCTGTAGTACGATGCAGAATGGCTGCTTTGTCTTGCCTTGAACTTTCCCACAAGTCCTATACCCAGGGTAATCTTGGTGCTTTAAAACGTTATGAATTGCCTTTTGGGAAGGACCTTTGGAGAACTAAGCTGTTGTGAGGGTTTCTTGCATCTTGAAAGGGCAAGGGGGTCAGGTCAGTACTGTCTTAAATAGCTCTCACAGTCTGAGCTCAGCCTTGTAAGCAAAGCTCTGAGAAAACACTGCGTTTCACAAACCATCTCCCAGAATCTGTACCACTTATATCCCAGGTTTTGCAGTGTACCATAGACTATTTAGTGAGCAATCAAAAATTGTATAAGCAAGGTCTACCTTTGTAAATCTGTAATTGGAGGAGGGGAAAAAAACATTTTTTAGTAAGTATGGAAATAGATGTTGCTGCAGTCTGCACTCAAATACTTTTCAAAGTGGCTAGCTGAGTGCTGGATGGTTAATGCGAGACATTAAAAAGAAGCTGAAGTACCTGTCTATATTCCAATAATCAGGTGGCTTTAAAAGGTTTCAAGCTGTGCACTCTGAAAACACTACAAGCTCTTGGAGCCTTCCAAGGTATTTGGCCACATACTTTCTGTAGACTGCAAGACGTTGCTTCATTCTTTCCCTTAAACCATAGTGATAAGGGGGGGGGGGCAGGGAAGTGGGGGTTTTGCTTTCTACATATATGGAGTTAAACTAAAGGAAAAGAATTTAAGTATCCTCACCTCCAATTATCTCACCCCTGATGCACTAGAGAGTGCATTTGAGTAGAAAACACCCTTTGCCCCAGGGCCACTTGCGATCCCCAGCATCTCTTTAGATCACTGCTGATCGGTGGGGATAGGGCCCTTCTGCCTGCAGAGCTATAAACCAGTGGTGAGATGCGCTCCTCGGCTTTACATCTGGGGCAGTTCACTGAAGACGGCTTGGAAGTCTTGCACAATGGGCCGTTTTGTCTGGCGTTTTGTGCGGTCGTTTCTGAACAAGGCAATGCAGCATGCCTGTAATGCTGAAAGCTAGTCCTTCTACAGGGAACTTGCTGTCCGAGACAACTAGAAGCATCGTTGTTGAATTGTGTGGCACTTCTCTAGCTGAAAGTTGATTCTGACCTATGGGTTTTGGTGAGGTTTTTTTGGGGTTTGGGTTTTGTTTTGGTTGTTTTTTTTTTTCCTTTCTCCCTTGCAGCTAGCCGGTACTTGATGTCGTATGATTAGAATCAGAAAAGAAATCATTTTTTATGGATTTTTACTGGAAAAAAAGCAGTCAGCAGATCTGTATCTCTTGGGGGGGTGGGTGGGGTGGGTGTATTTTTTTTTTCCTAGACATGACAGCGTCTTTCCTGTCTCTTGATGATGCAAATAGGATTTGATGGGTCATAATGAAATATTTTATTGATCATATTATGAAAAATCAATGAAAAAGTTGCCCTGGCTGGCAATTCTGTGCTACCTACTATGTATGCAGTGACAGGTTTGACTGCTCACCATTGTGGCTGAGAAGAGAATACCTTGGGGTGCCCAATTATAGCAGCAGCGAGAGGAAATTCAGAAGAGTAATTTTGGCTTCCTTCATTGCCTTTATGTTGGCCTCTGAACGAGTGGCTGTTCCACTCCTTTCAGATTTCACAGTAGCAAGAGCACTAATGGCAACTCTGTGCAATTTTGACTTCTCATGTCCATGACATTGAATCGGTGCTTTTCCTTCCACATTTAGTAAAACAGTTTTCCACGCATGCTGAGCAGCCATTCTTGTCTTTACCTGCCTTTGAGATGGGCTAGATGAACTGGAAGATTTTATAGAAAGCGGTCTCCCTCGTTCTTTCTCCCTCCCCCCCCCCCTTTTTTTCTTTGGTAAACTGCAGATTGACAATGGAACAGTTCTCTAAAGGAGGTATTTTTAAGGCAAAGATGAGGAAAAGCCAAGTGTTTTAACAGGGCTTATCTCATAAGGGGTGGAAGCTTAAAGCAGGAGAGAGGAAAGTTAACATAAACAGAAAAAAAAAAAAAGGCAGTTCAAGGATACGTAATTCAGGTGCTGTTACCATAGTATCTGAACACTTAAATTGTTAATGTATTTATTGCTATAACATTCCCGTGTGGTTTGCAGCAGACCCTTTTGCAAGGGAACTGTGACTGAGAAACCCAGTTAAGGAGCTTGGGTACCTAAAGCAGGTTCTAAGCAGAGTTTAGATGCTGAAATCTGTACCTGTGGTCCCTGTTCAGTCACTACTTACCCCTGGAGGTGATGCATCTCCCTGACATCTATGAACAGCTGGATTTTGCTTTTGTACTCACCCAGGACTGCTCAGAATGGGAGTCCTGCAGCATAGCTCAGAGGGAAGCGTGACCTGACCCCAAAACGAAGTGTTCCTCTGCCTAAGTTCTGATCAAAGCGGGCTCATTGCTCGGGGGAACCGAGCTCCTGACAAGCATCACGCCTCTGTTTTGGCTGCCTTTAAAGCATAGCTGGGGAAGGGGAGAGCCTACTGGGGAAGGTGCTTGCCTATGAAGAGGAAGGCAGGGGTCAAGTGCTATCTCTGAGCACTGTCTTCTAATGTGCTGTTTAATATTAACATCACATCCATAAGCAGAAATGAGAACAGGCAGCAGAGCTCTCCATTCCCATACTACAAAGTCACACTTCCCCTTAGGCAATATTTCTCTCCCTCTGGCCCAGCAAATACGTTATTATAATTTGGGTTGAGTGGCAGGAGGAGTCCCCTTCCTTGAGGAGGGGCATGCCTTGGACTAACGCTCTCGTGCTCTCCACTGCGCTGAAGGCTTGAATCTCTTCTGGCAGTCATTTAAAAATGGTGACCATGCTTCCCAACCCAGCTGCATTTTCGGAAAATGTTTGCGTGCATGGTAGGCAAGAGATGTCTTTCCACCCTGTGTGGCAAGAGGTCATGTGTAACGTATCATCTCTCTTCTTAACTGTAATTGATTGATCAGAGTTAAGTGAACAAGCAAGAACTTTGTTTTCCCAAACAGCTCTAGGTAAAGAACATGCTCGCTAGCAGCAGGGCCCTCCACGGATCAAACAGCGTCTGCTGACTGCTTAGTCCGTGCTCTAGAGGCAAGCAGGCAGGCAGACAGACATCAAATACGCAGCAAATCTCTTCGGTTTGTTTTTATCAGCACGAGTATAACACATAACACCCCCTCCCTCCCCCCGAAAGAGGGCAGTGGCTTTCCTAGAGCGATAATCCATAAATTACGCTATGGAGATCTACCAACAGAGAGGTCGAACAGCCATGTGTAACTGGTGACTATCAACTGGCAGCAAACTACTTTCTTAGGAAGAGGAAGAAAACGGCTGCTAACATTCCCAGCGAGTCAAATGTCAGCTGTACCTGACTATATGTATGCTTAGCCGTGTACTTCAGTAGTTCTATAGCGCCTTGCTACAAATGCACGACGAGAGCGCGTAGGAATACTTGCTGGATTCACAGAAACTTCTCAGGTCCCCTTCAGGCTTTGTGAAGTTTTCTTCTTTCCCTCACACTTAAAAACGTGGGGTTTTTTGGGGTCTAAGTACGTGTGAGCGAGCTGCTTGCCTGCCTTTCCCAAGGAAGCAGCTGCTGCTGCGCAGCAATGGTGAACGTGGAGGAGGCGGCGGCAGCGCCGCTTTCTTCACGTAACAGGCGCAGCTGCAGGAGCTCTGAAACCTCGTGGCTACACTTGACCTGGTTTCCTTGACAAAAGCACATCTGGTTTTCAATTTGATTTAACCTGGAAACCATGCCTCTGCCTGCGCCGGGGCTGGGAATCCTGAGTCACAAATCCTTCTGTAAAACGCCCGTGTGTTGCTGCTGGGGAAAATTACCAAGATAGCAGATCTAAAGCGTTCCCCGTGTCCTCTTGGTAGTCCTGTGAGAGAGGCTCACCTTTGTCTTGTCACCTTACGTGTCTGGGAATTGCAGCTGGCAATTTGAGTGCTGCGGGAACTGTGAGACCCCCTTCCCCTCCTTGTGCTGCTTCGGTTTGGCTGGTATCGCCCGGCACCTCCTCACAGCGTCATTGGCTTGATAGAGACGAGTTTCCTCTGTGCTGCCATTAGATCAGCTGGTATTTGTTACCTGAGGTTTTGGATGGGAGGAGCCCAGGGTGTCCTCTGCGAGTTGTGTTGTGCCACGGCCTTGGTCCCCGTCTTCCCCGGGGCAGCTTAGCTGAGGAATCTCTGCAGCTCGCCTAAGGGTGCCGCAGCAGCTGGGTCGAGGTGGGAACAGGCTGCTCTTCTTTGCGTCCCGTGCCAGAGACGCTGGAGTGCGTTGGTGCAAGTGGGCAGTCGTTTTAAGCTTAAGAGCTGGGAGAATAAATGCCTGCAAACTGCAGCCCTCTGACAAAATGCACGCTTGCTTCTGGTATGGAGAGCGTTAACAGCAGGGAGGCAGAGAGGAGATTTGCCAGGGTTACTGATTATAAGACTGTATAAATTCTTGAAGAGCAGGCAAGCCTGAGGTTTTAAAATTCTGCCTTATACGGTCCCTTCCAGTATCCTGTCCTTCTGCCTTAGGAAGGCCGTGCGGGTGCTGCAAAGGTTGAAATACAGAGCCCATACACGGAGTCTGGGCATTTTAAACCAAGGCCTGAACTGAAGGGCTGTCAGGCAAAACAAATGTGCTGGGGGGGGGGGGGGGGGGTGGTGGAGGAGGGAACGGCTAATAGATGTTTTCCCCTTGCTTGACATCTGCCACCTCCCCCATGCCAACCCTTTCTCTGTTTATAGCAAACCATTTGCTCCCATTAATTAGAACTGGATTCCTGCCATCTGACCAGCTTTGTGCCTGTACAAATGTCAACAGAGCCAGGGCTACACAGGTGGGGAGAAGGGCTCATCGGAGATCTGTTGCATCTGTTTGGGAGGGATAGATGGGGGGAAAATGCCACCCCCCCTTCCAAATCAGGCACGGTGGCTACAACAATAATTGAAATGCGGACTGGGAGCCCCAGGATGCCACTTTCCCCATCCCTTTTCAGAGCAGACTGCACTTTAAGCCATCCCCTCCAGTTAAATCTCTTTACCAAAGTGGTCTGTATGAAGGCTTACATACAAGAAGATAATGGTGCTGTCATTTTTACAAATAAACACAACAGGAGCAGAAAAATAAGAGGAAGATGATTACGCCGGGAAATCCAATGAGGCTCCAGTTGCTAATGCGGTGCAAGCTAAAAGGAAGCTGAACCGCAATCCCAAGCTGTTCCTGCCAGGCACCGGGCTGGCTTTTCTGCCGTGATTTAGGGCTGTACAGCTGTGTTGCCATGACATTAAAAGGAAATGTGCTCACCCTGGGATGGTTTTCCTTGTGTAAAATACTACGAAGACAAAGTATTTAATGTGCTAGTTGAAGCAAATCCTGAGTGGGAGAAACAGGTTAACTTTGATTAGCTTGGCAGGATTGTAAAAGAAAAAAAAAAAACAAACCTGCAAACCCTCTCGTGGCCTCCTCCAGCAGCGAGTGCTCTGTTTCTGCTGGGATTATGAATGGAGAGAGTGGCACTGGTTTTACACTGAGGATTAAACCCCATCTTAAAAGGAAGCGGAACAGCAGGCTCCCCCTCCCGCCACTCCTTCATAGAATGATTTGAAGTGTTTTTTTATGTGACGTGCGAAGGACGGGGGTGATGTGATGTGCCTGTGTGTACCCTGTGTGTATTTTAAGCCTTTTACATCCTGTAAGATGGTGCTCTGAATCTGTTCAGGTGAGGAGGACCTGAATGTCAAGGTTGTGAGTACCCAAACCACCGACCTAATGGCAAAATGGTCTGGGGGAGAAAGTGGTGCCTTATTCCTGCATCTGAAAGAAACAGGTGCAGGTGCCAAACCTGGAAGGAAGGCGATGCTTTGAAGCCAGGAATAGGGAGATTTCTAAACTGAAAGGCCTTGGGTATGTTTTTATACCATGTTGTAGGCGGTATGTAATTCCCTCCCCCATGGCCTGGCATCTGGGGACCCCTCCCTTGCGTTCCCCTGCGTGGACAGGGGCTGCCAGCACCCTGCTCTGCTGCAGGGTGGCTGCAGTGAGCGTGGTGTCTGTCTGGGGCTCGAGTGCCTCATGGTGCAACGTGCACGTCAAGTACACAGCTTCAAGCCCCAGTTTTCTCCGTTGATTGGAAAGAAAAGCTAGCAGATTTTTAACAGACCTTTTCCTCCTTCTTTCTCACTTTCTTACCCCAGTGCAAGGCTTTTCTTCCCTCTAAACAGAAGTGGTTTTTATTTTGTTTTGTTTTTCTTTAAATCAGCAACACTTTCTGTGCTAACTTCATGCACATCAGTTATTCCCTTTGCTGGTGAGAGGTGAGGCAAGTGAAACATGGAGCTGTCTGACTTATTTGCAAGTTCTGTGAGAATCTCTCCTAGTACAATATTCTGCCTAATTAAACTAACCTGGGGAATCATTTACAGGTCAAAGGAGAGGGACCCACTTAATAGATAAACTTGGTTGAAAAACGAAATGTCTCACCAAGAGTGATGGAGGGAGAGCTGTCATTGTAGCTCATGGGGTGGTAAAATTTTCAGTTCTCTGAGACAAAGTGGTCATTTACTGAGTGCCTCAAAATTATTAGTTGGGTCTGCATTAGGTAAACATAGTTGAGTGTAACAGAAACTTGACAGATGCATGTTTTTCAGGAAAAAAAAAAGTTACTGTGTCAGTTAAATAGCAGCGTATTACTTTACTGCTGAGATGATGGTATCTATGAATTCTAATCTCGGTGCTGCTGGATTATCAGCAAGCTTCAGTGAGTTTGGCGTGACGCTTATCACGCGAGTGTAGAAGTAACGGAGAGCCCTGCCTTGCAGCTCTGCCGGCCGGCACGGTGCCGTGCTCTTCGGAACAGCCTACGGGCAAGAGCATGTGCACGTCTGTAAACTCTGTTTTGCAGCTGGGTGTAAACGGCAGGGTTCACGTTTACATCCAAGATCTTGTTCCCCTGCTTTGAGTTTTACTTGAGTGGAAAGATTTGATTTTTTTTTAAAAGATAATAAATATCTATAATTATTTTAAAAATCATTTGTATTTTAAAGTAGTGGTGAAAACATGCATATGGAGAAACGACCATTATCCACCACTTCTTAATCCCTGCTGCCTTCTGTAAGGTGTTTTACTTCTCCAACAGAAATCCTTTTGTTTAAGTGTTTTTGTTCCCCCCCCCCCTTTTCCCCACTCTTCCATGCTGGATACTTTTCTGTATCTTTGAGCACAATCACCTGTTGCTCTTAAATTTTGCCTGGGGTTTGTTCATCCTGGCTTGGCTTGTCATCACAGGCTTTTCAGTCATTCCCATAAAAAAGCTGCATTGTCCTCTCTGAGATGTCAAAGGCAGAAAACAACCGGACAGATGGGTAAGAGAAGAGGAAAGGCAAGGCAGAAGCTGCCTCTGGGAGCTGGATGCTCAGCCGGGCACCTCCAGTTGTAACTGATTTATCAGGGCTAGCAGCCTGTGGTTTGGGTAGTGACGGTAACTGGTGCCTTGGTCACGGCCACCTGAGGCACACGAGCAAATGAGGGCCCGAGTTTGTGGGAGAAGCGTGGCCGGCAGGTCTGGTTTGGCTTCCCAGCAGCCTTGGCGGGGAGCACGTTGTGCTGCGTTAGCAGCCTCTGAAGCGAGATCTGCCCGAGCGCACTGAAAAGGGAGCCATTTATGTTAAAAGGTGGCCGGTGGGAATGTCTGTTAATGGCAGGATTTTTTTCCGGGGAAGGCTAAAGGGGTGATAGACCTTTGTTAAAGCGAGTGCATCTGTCGGTTCCAGCTGTCTAATGCATTAAAGTGCACCTGCGCACAGGAAAGAGCAACACTTGGCTGCTGCAGTGTGCTGGTCTGCCCCAGGACGTTCCCGTCTGGGAATACGCTGAGAGCCAGGGGTGAACATTACAGATTTTTTGAGTTCTAAATCGCTGCTTCCCCAAGACACTTAGCTGTATGAATGTACAGAGTAGGGGGGCTTTCCCAAGGTGCGTGGCATTGATGGATGGGGTAACCAGGGCTGCCAACAAACTCAGGGTCTTAAAAAGGAAAGCTTGAAAAGCTTTCAAGTACCAATTGTCGCAGAAACATTTTGCAACTGTGGAAAGAGCAATTTCTGTCTCTTCCAACAGAAGAGAATATTTCAGGATTCGGTCCTGATATCCCTTGAATTTAAAAGAAGGGACCGTGAAAACAAGCTTTTGTCTGGTGCCTGCAAGAATGTCCTGGTATTGATTCAGACACACTTCCTTATTGCTTCTGCTTTTCTCTAGATTACGCGTGATTTAGATTATACAGGAGGTTTTAGGCTTTTATAATTTTGTTTTTACTTAATCATAGAATCATATGGGTTGGAAAAGACCTTTAAGATCGAGTCCAACCATTAACCTAACGCTGCCAAGTCCACCACTAAACCATGTCCCTAAGCGCCACATCTATACGTCATTTAAATACCCGCAGGAACGGGGACTCAACCACTTTCCTGGGCAGCCTGGTCCAATGCTCGACAACCCTTTCAGTGAAGATGTTTTTCCCGATATCCAATATAAACCTCTGCTAGTGCAATAATGCTATCTGTTGGAGCATCCCACCATTTGGGAGTAATTTGAAATCAACTGAAAAATGCATAAACGGGTAGAAATAAATACCCCAAACAAACCACTGAATGCTGAGAGTCTCCCCCTTGTCCTGCCTCTGCCAGGTGTGCATTTGTGGCTGTTACTCAAGCAGCGAGAAAATTCCAACAGTGAATATGCCGTATTCGCCTGTGTCCACAAATACCAGTAGGAAGCCAGCAGCAATGCTCTACACCCTCTTCCTGCCCATAAAAATGCCCCCCTCCTTCACTGTAAACACAGATTTTATTGAGCAGTAGCCTGGGCTAGGTAGCCGGTGTCCCAAGCCCTTAGAGGCAAGAGTCCAAGCAGAACTAGGAATAAATGTGATGTCTAGATCCTCTGTTTTGCAGTCCCTAGTGATGCGTTTCTTTTGAGTGCGATGCTTGAGTCGGGGAGGATGGAGGTGGGCTAAACCCGTGTGGGTGTGTGGGCCTACTTCATTGAAACGTTTGGGTCGCTCTGGGCTGTCAGTCGATGCATTCAATTTCTAAGCTGCTGAAGTATGCAACTTCCTCCGTTTCTCATAACACAGTTTTTGATCTAAATCCCCCAGGCTAGCAGTTTCCCCAGTCCTAAAACCGCATCCTCTGGGGCTCTTGACCCATGGCTGGTACTAGGGACCACGTTTCACTGCGCTGGCTTTGTTGTTAGTGGATAAAAATGACAGGGAAAGACAAGTTTCTGCAAGACAAACTTAGAGTGCATTAAATAAATATAAATTTTATTAAAAACACCCACATCTCAGCGTTATCAGGAATGATATAATAATAAACAGCTTTCAAATAACCTGCATTACATTACAATACTTACAGTATTTATAACCATCCTCAGATTCTTTTTATAGACATACCAAACATTTCATGAAAATGAATGAAACTAAAGTAAAAAAAAAAAAAAAAAAGAAGAANCACTTTTCTACTGTTTATTTTCTACCTTTCTTACTTTGAACTGTCTTGATATTTGAAATCCCACTGATCCTACGATTGTTAGCTCTGAATAAAAAAAAAGAAAATAAAATAAAAAAAAAAAAAAAAGTAGAACATAAGCATAGAAAATGCACACAGAAGTTCATTACCTTAGTGTCAAACTGCTAAAGTCTCCTACACAAGTTAACCACTAGCTTTAGAAGTGAACTTTATACCACTGTGCGTCAATCAAGATGAAAAATTCATTCAAGTAAAGTTGACACCACTCAGAAGCATTTTCAAGTATGGCTATAGTCAACCTGATAATCCTATACAAGCAATTTTATGTCTGCTCTGTCATTCGTTCCAACTGAGGCAGGGTTCTGTACACCAAAAATTACAGTTCGGGTATTTACAATACAAAACCGATTCGCCAACTAAGCTCCCGCTCCTGCTGCCAGCAGTTTGGCAAATGACGGTGCACGGCATATTAACCAAACATCTACTATGGATTACATGAATAATATAGGACTTTAAAAAAAAAATCACCGAAAGATGAAATTTATAATGATTTAATTAATCTGACATATAACCATCATTAATTTTTTTTTTTTAAAAAGGCGAAACTTTTGTTTCAATGCAGTGGGTAAAGTCACAGACTGAGAATTAAAAAGCAAAATTGCCATAATAAATATTTGACCATTAAACCCAAAGGCCTCCTTTGATTTACTCGAGTTAGGTTGTGATTCTGTTGGATAAAATTTCTTTCGACCAAACTTAATCTTACAGTATATTGCACAAGATATATCTGGGACATGGAGGTTTGCATGTTTAGGGAAGCCCTTGTACAGACTGTACCTTCTTATATTTTATTTTATTCATTACAGTATCCAAGAAGCCTTGTTTAGAGAGTGACTTGAGCAACTCTAGCAAACAGTCACTTGCCAAACCCCTGCCTTACATTTTTCCCTTTAATCAGCTCAGTGCATTCTACTTTCTTTTTGTTTATTCGTTTGAAACAGGCAAAACATTCTAAATCTCTTAAACACTTTCATTACAATAAAAAGAGCTAACGAATTTACAAAATTAGTTTTAGTTACATCAATACATGTACAAGAAAAATTAGAGAAGGGATTCAAAAGAAAAGCATTAAATCCCTGAAAAGAAAAAAAAACAAAACCCAAAACAAAAAACCCAAGAATAATATATTTAACCTACAACAGCTTTACATACACACAGGTGACACGTTGGCATAGGAGAACATGAGCTGAAATATCCCTGAATTTTTAGAACCAAAAAAAAAAAAAAAGTTGAAGTTCAAGTTATACTTGCTAAAATGTCAAGTATTGAGAGAGGGTTTTTTTTGTTTTGTTTTTTTATTTGTTTTTTTCAAAGGCTATTGGGGGGAAAAAAGATGGTATACAATATATAAACTTTCACACTCAGTTCAATATCCTATTGCCAAACTAGTGTTGAGGTATATGACAAGTAGGAACATCACTCAAACCTTTTAATGTATTTTTAGCTCACATTATGATATATTTGTAGCAGGCTGAGTAGCACCATGATGTGAATTCAGCTCAGAACCCAAATATATATAGATTTAATATTTTTACAGTACTAAAATACTAAAGCATTGCGTTAAAAAAAGTTTTGTTTACAATTTAATTTACTATACAACTCTCCTGCTTTTTTTTAATAGAAATTAATGATTTAAAACCACCACAGCAAGCCAGCTGCCTATTTTTTTTTTTCTATTTAATCAACGGAATCACACAGAACTAACCCTGTTTCATTCATCTTGTGTAGGCATCGGTCTGCTCAATCTTCCTGGAAAAGAGGACACTTGCACCGAGAAATGACTTACACCACAATGTACATAATTATCAACACAAAAGCAATCTGCCATTCAATATTCGAAGAGCGTACAGATCTTTAAAAACAGCAGAAGCCCAAGCTAACTAGTTGTAGTCTGTCGCATGCTGCTAATTATTACCTGTGGTTAATATAAAATTCTTTCCTTAAAACTGTACATATTTGAGCAATGAACTTGTCATAATAATTGTAGAAAACGGTTTACAGTATAGCTGTGTGAGATGAGCACCAGAAAAACATGTGTTTTGTGTACTAAAGTATTCCCTTATATCCAGTAAGCCCCATTTTACCATAACTGACTGTATTAAAAATGGATATGTAGCCCACTAGCAGATGCACGGCTAAAACAAAAGTATTTAAAAGCTTTTTTTTAGTTTAAAAAAATTATCTTTGCATTTTAAAATCAAAGTAAACTCTTTTTTTTTTTTTTTAATGTCTTAGTACCTTAGCATTGTTCAAGTTGCCAAGCTTAGGTAGACAAAGTGCTTTTGAAACACTATTTAAAAAAAAATATCTCTCTATATATTTTATTGTCCTTTTCTAGGACTTGACTGGATGAGCAAAATCCAGAGGTCTTTGTAATTCCCATATGTTAAAAAGTAAGCTTATTTTAACACCAGGTAAATTCAATACATACATGAATGAAAAGGTCCTCCCTGTTGTTGAAGAACATTTGACTACATCATTGACATTGTTATAAAGGCATTAACTGTTTGACTGTTAAAATAAAGACACCATTCTCTTAGATAGCACCATGGTTTTAGAATATCCAAACAAATTCAGTGTTTTGCTGTCTATTCATTATGTTTTATACTTATCTACTTTGTTAAATAAAATCGAGACTAATAAGATTACAGTAAAAACTGCATGTTAAAAAGCCATAATTCCAGTATTTCAGTACATCGTAGATTCAGCACCAGATGTTATTTTAAGATTCCTGCAGTTGTAATACTACAGTATTATTTTTTTAGGGTTTTTTTTTGCTCCTGTTCCATGACTATGCAAACTTGATGACATTAAAAGTGGCCACAGATGTGCAAAACTGTAAGAAAAAAAAATCCATTTGCAGATTATCTCTTTCAGTAATGGAGCCAGTGTTTTCAAATGTAAATTGTGAAACACTTTTTTGTTTTGTTTTTGTTTTTGCATAGGATGCTTTGGTCTTGTTTCCTACGTGCCATCTGTGACCACTTAAAAATCAGTGGAAAATAAGTGCGCTAGTGAGATTACCTCTTTTTGCTGGTGTGCTGAGGCTTTTTCCACTGATGAGTTTCATAAAAACACTGTTTTCTTCTCCACCCTTGCCTTCCCCAAAACGTAAAGAACTACCCTACTGACAAGGTGTTTTTTCAAATGAGGTAACCAACAAAGGTGTGAAGTTAGATATATCGGTTGTAAGGCCCTGTAACCCGTGTAAAGGCATATGGAGATGTAGTTACTGTGGAGTCTGTGGTGACCGACAGTGTCCTTTGTGCAAGAGACTTGATGAAGCGGACATACGTTGGCTCTGAGGATTCATGTGGCTCAGCAGGCTCCCGCTTTGCTTTTTTGCCGTAAGATTTCTGAGGCACGTAGTCTGGACCGTACTTTTCACATTCCTCTTCTTTCTCTCTTGCCTTCTCAGCCATCTTTGCCTCCCACAGAGCCAGACCGTGTTTTGGCTCGTTCATACTCTTGTGCTGGTAAAAGACAAGGGATATTCTGGTGGGATGGTTCCTGTTGGGATTTTTTAAGGGGGTCGTTGCGTGGAGCTCACGTTTTGCACACTCTATGAGAATTGACCCGTGAGATGGAGCAACTGCCACTCCTCCAATTTCTGGATCCAGAAAGCTCTGCTCACTATCTGACCAGACTTCATCAGGATCCTCTGCTTTTTCTGGATTCAGCANTTATTTTGGAGATGCAGTGAATTAGGAGGACCACTAAACATGCTTGGAGCAGAATGGTAGTCGTGTGCTAAATGTGGAGGGGGTTGCACGTGATGATTTTCACTGGTTTTACTCATGGAGGCATAATCCATGCTTGGATTACTCAGATTAGATTTTAACCTTGAGGCAACCTCCATAAAATGGCCGTCAGCCTCATGGGTGGAGTAAGAGGAAAAAGACCCTACGTGGTGTACATTTGGTCTGATGGTACAATTACTGAAGGAGTCTACCTGCATATTTTGGTTTCCATAATTCAAGTA
>VYZW01036793.1:21525-88934 GCA_013401315.1 Balaeniceps rex | reverse complement strand
ATAACATACTGCCGTTGAGTTTCACACCCCCTTACAATGGCAACTTCCAGGACTTTGCAAAGGAGCAAGTCACTGTCACGTTAATAATAAGATTTAAGGAAGTTACTCTTGTGTCATGCAGCACACTCGTTGTGTTAGCTCCAGCTAAAACATACTGGGAGGATCTCAGTGGAAAAAAAGATGCTGATATGGACATATTCTGTAGCAAAATCATTGCATCAGCCAGCTAGAAATACATATCATATTGGTGGTGGTTGACTTGTCAATTAAGTCAGACCCGGGAAACAGGAAAAATTTAGTTGGTATTAAAAAAGTAGATACTCTCTTTGGTTGTAAAAAGAGCTGCACTGTGAATCTAGGTAGTTGCTTCAAATTACAACCATGATGATTATTCAGAACTGAAGATTATTCTTTCTCACGTTTACCCCAACTGTATTGTCACAGAGAGAATAGGCAGGGAACAGAAATAATCCAATACACATTGAAAACCAGCTTGTTTTTCTGGTATCTTCTACAGAACCTTTGCTGTACATGCTAGAGATCAGAACTGAAGGGAGTAAAGGGTGCGTGTACAATACAAAGGATGGCAAAGGCTTGCAGACTTTCTGCTCATCCCAAGCAGGAATGAAATCCACAACTTCCAAAACTCTCCTGGAAAGAAGTTACTTGTTTCCATTTTTATTTTATTAGAAGATATAATCCAAAGCTGCTAGAAAAAAAGTGTTTCCAGAGGACAAATATAAACCATTTTGTGCCAGGAACACTGAAACAGGCATTTCGGCCCTGCTGGGACCTTCTTTCCGTTGTCTCCACGGTTTCTCTTTTACCAGTTCTATATTAAACCTTTCTTTAATACACCATAAATCTCATTCATTTGAATGAAAAATTGTGTAGGGGGTAATAAGTTAGCTCAATTACGGCTTAATGTTTCTTTTTTTAGCAATCTGTATTGTGCAAGTATAGATTTAAACAGATGGGAGATAATGAATTAATTATATATGTGAAATTAGTGCTGGAGTAAGGAGGCTATGTGCATCACGGACTTACCAGTGTACTCCCGTTCTGCATATTGTGCAAGTCTCTGTGAGCATGAGCACAAAAATCCAGGCAGGCAGTGACCCCTGAGAACGGGCGACCTTCTTTTAAACCCAGGCGACACTCGGGTGCTCTGTGTTCATACTCGATCTGGAAAGAGATGACAGGTATCACTGCAACTGAGCTGGGTGCTCCAGTACACGGAATTAGCACCGAATGCTCTGCCATGACAACGTGCAAGTCTCCTAGCATCTTGGAGATGGCAACACACAGTTCTCGAAGACAAATACAATCGAGCAATTTGATGGCAATTTTGTATCTGTACTTCATTCCTTGCTGCTTTGTTCCCTGTTACCTTCCGTCTCTGGTGTGATTGTGAAATTGGCCAATACTACTTTTCCTTGCTTATTACTTTTGATTCTCTGCCAGTGGTTGGTGTTTTTACATGACAAATGCAGCGCATGGTTTCAGCGTCTGGCACTGTAATAGTGATGTGTTTGTGTAGACTGGAAATATACCAAGCTATTAAGGGAAAATGGCTTTAGAAAACTGACTTCAGAATGACTTCATGAAAAATAATAATTTGCTTTTTGATTTGTAATATTTTGGCGTGCCAAACGTATATTTCATTAGCTTAAGTACAGCTCTAACCCCTGACCAAAAAGGGAGATAATTCAGTCAAGACAGTACTTTCTACCCATGCACTCGTTGTTAAGGAGCTTTACAAAGAGTTGATAATGCAACAATAAGCCTTACGCAAAAAGAAGGGATTTTGTAATGGAAGATCAAGCCTTAGACAAATGAGTTTCACATTTTATTTAGAAAACTAAAAATGAAACCACATTTGTAAAATGCTTTGCTGAAATTCCTGAGCCTTTCAAGTGAATGCAAAAAAATCTACACTTAATGGAACTTAATGGATCCCATCTTAAGTTAAGGTGAAATTAGAAGTTTTGCCAAGTCTTGATCCAAGATCACTAAAACCATGTCTAGTTTGCTCACAGACCTTTATTTTTAAAATTTGGAATATTTACTTCCCTGGAATCTGAAAATAAAAGCAGAACAAAACTTGAAACATGTAAACTTCTTTGGAATTGAACGAGAGTGGTCTGAAATGTTAGCCAGACTATAATTGTCTGATTAAAGTATACTGGTGCAACTGTTCTCTGAGGTGTTCTCTTGGGTCCAGTTGGAAAGACAGACCCTTTCCAATTCTAGATTTTAATCCAGTATCAATCCAGACTTGGATTAGAATAAATCTGGGAATTCGGAATTTCTTTTCAGGATTCAAAGGGGATTGTTTTTAGGGCTTTTTGGTTTTAGAACCTTTTACAATACCATAAAAATTAGGCCTCTATCATCTCTCTTTAAAGCCACTGACAGTAGCTTGATCACGGTTTCCCCACAAATACAAGGTCTGCATGAAACTCCTGAAATAGGCCAAGTTATACACATGCCTTATTACACAAGGTAAGAACTGAAACTTGTAAAAGCATGTATTTTCAACAAGTGTCGGGCAGGACCACGGCTTACATGGAGAAAAGGTCTTTTGTGAATTTTTGTGGGAAAAGAAAAGCAGCCCAAGCAAAGAGCCATTTTATTGTTCACCACCCCCTCATTTTTTTCTTCTTCCTTTTCCTTTCTTCTCTTACAGAATGTGTCTCAGATACTTGGACAGATAACTACAGCTAGTGGGCACACGGCCACAGTTTCCTCCATGATGAGTCTCCAAACATTATCTGATCAGGTAAGTGAAATTGGGTAAGTCTGTAGTGAATCTGCTTACCCTGGCTAGTTGCTGCTAAATATGCAGTAAAGGAGTGAGTTTTACAGCAAATAAAAATGGAAAGTTTTGTGTTAGTTTAATGTTTCTGTTACAGTTGAAAATCTTGAAAAATCTGTCTTGTGTTGGTTGCTACAGTGTAATGCTGTCAACAGGAAAGAAGGAAGATGTTGTATTTTGCAGTGATGCTGATAGTTTGGAGACTGTAAGTTCTGTGAATGAATGGTAGTGAACCTGCGCGAGAAATATGAAGGCCAACAGTTACGTGTTTGCAAGGGGTATGTTGCATCAAATTTTGATGCAAATATCTGAAAGATGTTTGGTAAAGGAATGCAGATGAGAGACGCCACAACTGGGAACCTCATAAAAGCTTTGAATGTGCTAGTATCTGTGAACACCACTTCACAGAAAATATGCACGCACGATCCCCTCGTGCAAGAAGGCTGGTGCAGGCACTTGTGTAAGTATGTGGGACTCAGTGTGTTCAAATATGAAACTTTGCTTTAAAAGCACGTTTGTAATGGCTGCTTTGGTGAAAACTAAATTCATCTGCCACTTGAGAGAGCACAACTGAAACTGTGGCTTCAGGACTGGGGTGCAATACGATACACTGCCTTTGACACTGTTGCCAATCTCACACCATCTTCATGGCTGTTTTGCTAGTTCAGCTGGTGAATCATGCTAAATCCAGAAACTTGTGTTGTAGAGCTGAAGAGTTCTGCTCAAGTGTGAAGTAATTTTATTGTATTAATGTAGGTGAAAAGATTAGTTCCATTTAGTGGACCAAATTCTCCTAGTTTTACTTTTGAAAGCATTTTAAGTGGAATTGTTCATTTCCATTCGTCTTTACCCCGATGTTAAAGGAATGCTGGCAAAAAATGTACATAATGGTTTGGCGCAAGGTTGAAGCATTGGGAAGTGTGGTAAAAATCAGGTTATTTGCATGACTGCTCTGATTCCTTCCCCCCCCAGCATACCTGGTTGTTATATGCATCAGGTGCAAGCTTCTTGTAGGTAGGTGCCATCAGGGTTGACAGATTCTGCAAATTGGATTCTAGTTTTTCTTCCTGTTAGGAGATGAAATAGAGTTCAATGACATTTCCAAACTGTATGTGTGGGCTCTAAGAAGTTAGGGTCTTTACACAATTATGTTTACACTGATAGTTGTGTCAAGGCCTAGACCATTGTCATTCTTGTTTAGACAGTAACTGTTGTGAATCTCCTTTCAATTTTACTGTTTCACAGCCTTTAAAGTAATGAAGTAGTAGAGTAGTCTAGTGTGATCCTTGCAAGAGGAGATCACATACTATACTCTTAATTTGGTTTATATTAAAAAGAATCACATTCTTCAGCATGGAGATGTTTTAGATCCAAGTGTGATGACCCTCATTATTTTCCCTATTGGAGTTTTGGGAAAATAATACTCTCAGAGAGCTTGAGAGAAATAATATCAGAATGGTCCATCAAGTAAATCTGGCTAATTTAAGGGTTTTGCACATTGCAATGACAGCACTTCAACACACTGAAATATCTTTTCATGCGGCAATTTAAAATTATTTAAATACTTCAGACTTCAGAAAGTTCCCAGTTCTTAAGCAATGAAGAATTGTGGACATGTCGAGTAGTTGGTGATATGGAGGTAGGAACGACCGCACTTTTTTTTTTTCTAGAAGGAGAGGTATGCACTTTCAAAACAAAGGGCTCTTTAAAAATGAAGAACTCTAATAACATACTCCAAAGTTGTTCCCCATCCTCTCAGGATGAGGATCCCAAATTCAAAACCTCGCTTATATGGGGCCCTTATTTTTAATTTCAAGTGCATAAACAATAGTGGCATACTGGAGGGGTATACTTGGTTTTAGGAGTTTGTATATTTTAGGAATGTGTGAAGAGCTGTGAAAAACCTATGTGTTTGAGAGAGACGTGTGTTTGGTGCATTAAAAGTTTGTATCTCCTACTATGGGACTATATCCTAGTTTGGGACTCCAAAATGACATTATGAAATTGTCAAAAATACCTTGGGGTGACCTTGTGGCTGCTGCCAGAACTTGGAGCTTTTGTATGGCCCATAGGTTACCATCTATAAGTGTTACTTCTAGTTTTTATTGGTGAGGAACCTATTTGTGTTGTCTGCAAACTGTGTCTATGCTATGGGACACAGCCCCTGGATGCATGCCTTGGCTGCTCCTGACTTTGTGTGGGAACAAGACTGGAGGGTAAAACCATCTTCCCTGCCCAGCTCTGGCTTCCATGGGAAGTAAATCCAGGAATGCAAGTTGGAAGAGTGCCCTAGTGGGCTCTGGCCAGGTATCCAGCTTAGACAATTTAGTGGGTTTAGGATTGCAGGCTATGATAAAGAAGGCTTTGTGCCACAGCATGATTGAAGGAGAGCTATTCTGTAATTCTTGGGGCTGTAGAAGAGCAGTGGGGAGGAAAAACGATATTAATTATGACGGGATTCTAAATAGTGTGCGATTCTCCACACAGGCCATAGGATGCAGAGATACCTGGTGCTCTGATCATGTGAAAGAAATGCTTGGATTTGTGTAAGACCCCAGAATACAGTGAAAGCTGTGGACCTACATGTCAGTACACAAGCAAGGGACTACATTTGCAGTGCTTGCCAAAAAACAGACTGGGCCATTAGAGCCTCCCAGACACATGACTAGCTGGAGGTGTCCAGGAGTCGCTGCAGTCATAACTTCAAAGGTATCTTGTGCCCAGGCTAAGGTCAATGGTTTTTTTTGTTACTCTGACTCGTTTTAAACAGTTGTCAGTTTGCTGTAACACAGAGCCCAGTCTGGAAACGTTCAGTGGGGCAGGACTGTATGTAGAATGAGTCTTTCTATCCTCTTCTTCCTATTGTCATCTCAGAGTTTCATCATGTTCGTCTCCATGCAGTCTGCTCTGGTTCCCAATTGCAATGTTATGTGCCTTCAGTTGGTAAACTTTCCACTCTGCCTCTGGGGAATGCCCGGTTGCAGGCCTAATACAGCCACAATTATTCAGGCCGTGCCCTCTCCTCTAATTGTGAAAGCTTGCAAACATGGTTTCAAGTCTCAGGGCTTTTACCAGCTGTCAGAATTTGGACAGTCAAGTCAGCTGGCTCAGTGACTGGAATCAATCAGTTCTGACTGGCAGATACTTAATTACCCTACATGTATGCCATTCAGGCAGGGCTCTGGCCCCTGGTCTCTTGTACCGTATCTCTATTTGCAGAGTGACAGAAAACATTTCCTTGCAAATGAGGCTCATTTTAGAAATGGACACCAACCTCTTTTGGGTCATCCCCCATCAGCTTAAACTTTCTTGGAATCTTGCTTCTGGCAAACTTACAACCATTGTAGTACATGCTCCAGGAGCAACCAAAGGAAAATGAAGCACCACAAGTTTCAGGGTCCAGCCCTTGACATGCACAAGTCCGTCTAAAAAATAAGAGAATACGGCTGTTAGCAGCAGGCGGGTCACCCTGGGGCACTCCCGCAGTGGGCATCAGCGTTCTGCCAGCGCTCTGGGGCTCTTGGATCATCTTCCATCAGTAAATAATGAAGAAAGGAAAGAGGGAGGCAAACGCGTTATAACAGAAAAATTTACCGGAGTGAATAATTTCATGGTTGCAAAGCAAGGACTATGGGGTTTCAACGCTTCTGTGAGAAACCTGGCTTTGCTCGAAAGAGGGTATGTGTGCGTGGTGCCTTGCTAGGTAGTGATATGCATGGCACCTGAAAGGGGCATATGCTGATGGCGCTGCAAGAACGTGGGAGCCCCCTGACAGGGGCTAAGCAATAATTCCTGAAATACGACTCTACCCATGAAGCCAAAGTAACATACAGTGATAGCTAGGCTAATTTTGGTCTAAATGTTCTTCGCTATCAGAAAGACATGGGAAAGTGATATAGTGCAATTTCTTTAGATTCAGGCTAGCTTCTGCAGGCTTACAGTATGATTTAGTGCATCTAGTTTTTATTTCAAGGTTGAGGTATCTGCTGTCCTGGGCCCTGCTGACATTTCTTCCTTTAAATACACTGAGATGCTTCACAACTCTGGGAAGATGTTTTTCCCTGATTCATAGGAACGTTTACTTTGCTTTTCTCACAAGGTTTGTGGTTTTTCAAACTGCCTGAAATAGTTGGAAAGGTTATGTGTATTTCAGGGTAATAGCACAGCGGAGGTGCCAGATCCGAGGCTGAAGGTGGGGTTGCCAGTTTGGCCAGCCTACCCTTTGTTCCACTTACTCCTCGTTCAGGGCGCACCGCCGGTTCGTGAGCGTGCCGTACTTCCTCAGGGTGTCGGTGAGTTCGGAGTAGAGCTTGTCAGCCAGGCTTGTTGGGATTCCCTCCCAGACCAGGATAAGAATCACGATCACGGCCGTCTCGCACGTGTGGCCTGCTCGCTCACGCACCAAGCAGAGTAGCTTTTCCTCCTGACTGCTTCTGCGGACTACCTGCATGCACAGCAACACACACCCCCAGAGCCCCAACACAAACAATGCATTTCTTAATGTGAAGAGCAAGAGAATAGGAAACCTCAGCATTAGTGCATGTGTGGGGAGGTTACTTCTACTTCTGTCTTCCTCTTTGTTTCTGGCAGCTCGGTCCATTTTTCTCATTTAGTGACATGGGCCAGGGCTACCCTTTCTGTTTAATGAAGCTGACTCTTAAGAGGCTGAGCTTGACTGATGGCACAGAAAGGCGTGCTAGTGGAAACCAGTTTTGTAAAGGTATTCCCCATGCTCTGATTCAGCAGGAACATTCCCCTGAATCTACGCTATGGTACAAGTGGCCCAGTTTGATTTGCGGGCAAAAGGAAGCGAGCAGTGAGATGCCTCCCCGCACAGTGCTGGATGGTGGACACCTGCGCTTAGGGCAGGAGCCATGCGGGGAAAGGCAGGCAGCTAAGGAAGGGACTAAATAACTGGACATGGGAGCTCTCTCCCTTCCCCCCCCAACTTAAGCAGCTAAATTTGTAATCAGCCACTCAGTTTTGTGACCTGCCCTTACTACCTACAAACATTAGAGTGATGAGAGGAAGGCAGTAGATGTTCTTCAAATAAAAGAGTGTCCTTGCTTCTTGGTGCTTGTGCTACTGTGGGTATTTCTGAAAAAAAGGTGCAGTCTGGCATGCATAAAGACTATAATCATGTAGCAGTTTTTCCTCATCCTGTCTTTCCCCAGCCTACCCAAACCACTCGGTAATTTGTGCCAAAGTACGACAGTGTTTGCTAAGAGGGTGTCCTAATGCCTCTCTCGAACTAGGAGTGCATTTTAAAAACATCACAGTGGTGCGCTTACTGGACCTATTTGTAAGCTAAAATTGAACAGCAATGAGAATGTCTGGTGCTGTGAATCTTAAATCTAAGCGAAACTCCCTTCCTCCTCAGGTTTTCATACCTTGAAGCCAAACTTTATTCTTGCTGTTCTCCGTGCAACAAGTAAATGGAGCGCGAGAGACAGGGGTGGGAGCAGGCTACAGGCATCCTGTGGTACTGCTGCTGTTGAGCTATTTTAAGTTTCACAGTGTCAACTAACAGAAGGACATGCCACTGCCATCTGTCACATGAACCATCATACTGAAGTAGATTAGTCTTAACATTCGTGTACATCACTTACCCATTTAGCAATTGGACATCCTTGAGAACTTTTGCCTTCTTTCCCAGTGTAGACAACCCTCTCAATCCTTATAGCTTTACCCTTCTGTCCAAATCTTAAACAAACCAAAATATGTACAGTAAGCAGATTCATTTGGTTCTGCATGAACACTGAAAAGATGGAGCACATATTTCAGTCTCATCTTAAAAAATAAACACTATGAATTACAGGGAGGGATGTGCAATGCAGTTTATCTTGCTGATTTTATTATAGTGGTGGATTGATACGTTGAGAGGCAAATGTCTTTAACACATCACAGATGAGTAAAAATCATCCATATCACATTAATATTCCCAAAACTTTTAACTGTTTCTGTACAGAATTTGTTATAGATGACATTTTGAAAAGTGGACTTGAAGTCTCTCTATTTTGGGGAGGAATTCTACATTTTTCTTTAATTTCTGGGTTAAACTTAAAAGTTATTACTCTTAAATGTATATAATTAAGTTGTAATGGAACAGCTGGCATGCAGTAGTCTTTTAATTTTCTGTGCTTGTTTCTGGCTTAGATACAGTGTGAATCAGTTAAGTCATGATTAATTTGCATCATATCTATTTCCTTTACTTTACCAGCTGCTCACAAATTGTTACTTGCTTACTTCTGCCTGAATTCTATACTGAATTAGGATCACAAGGTGCCCTCAGATGATGCCTGCATTTGTGTGTGTCTTTTTGTGACCGAGGTGGGCAAGCTCGGCTCTTGCTGAAGCATTTAATCAAGGTGATTATGCCGTCCAGGCAGAATCTAGCCCCACATGCAAGTAGTGCTGTTACCCACAGCAAATGGGATCCACTTTCCATGTCCTCTGATGGACCAGGTGGAAATATGCGGCAAATGCTAAGTGAAGCAAATCTTGAATCAATAAAAAGCGTCAGACCTGTTAAGCCATTACCAGGCCTCTCCCCAGGCTGCTGCAGCTGGGGGTGCCCACCTGCTGAGCCCTACAGCACACCAGGTCTCGGGTAAAAACTCAGTGTCTGCAACATTACAGCTACCACGTTGACTCAGCTGCATTTTGGGGACTGGGCAAATTGCACTTCCATCACCATTTCTTGAATTCTGCTGCTCTCATCAGCGTTACTTTTTTTTTTTTTAAAGTAACAAAGTGTGGCGACTAAATCACAGTCTCCTTGTTCTTTGCCTGTTACCTATAGAGCAATCAAGATAGTTCCTTCCTGTTACACAGCCATTTAATGATGCCTTGAGAACTTTTGACCTTTCATCCCTCTTGTTTTTGCACTAAAATCTTGGTGACATATTTAAGAGCAAACATTTGTATTTAAACTTCTGTCCTGTAAAGGAAATGAAAAATGCTTATTTTTAGATGTGATCTCATTGTGAAATTTCAGTGTCACGGGAAATTATACACATAAAATCAAGTTGTACTACACATGTTCTGCAGGCAACTGTTAGGTCACTTTTTCCTACTTGGGCTTGGATGTTAGTATACATTTGTTTCTTTAATTAACCACGTTAAAAAAAAAATTTTTAAATCTTAACATTTTCTGTCAATTTGCTAATCTGGATTGCAGGACAACTGTGCGGGTGCTGCTATAGAAGTATGTTGTACATTACACACTGGAAATGAAATGGACTTTGTCTCAAATCTTTTCAACTGTCACAAAGGAATTTGTGCCTGATGTTTGTCATGCTTGCTTTCAGGCCAAAGCTGATTGGCTTTAAAACCGGAGCAAAACTCACTGAGCATGAAGTAGGGACTGGGAGAAGGAAGAGGTAAAATGTATGTATCCACCATGGATTCTGCAAGAAATTTGTTCTGGTATAGCTAAAATATTAACTGCAAGTCTAAATTCAAATCCTGGTTTGTTTGGCAGTGCTGATACCTTAAAAGTCAATCCATATTCATGGGAAGCCAGCTTAAAAGTGCTTCAATTGTGAATAGTGTCACCAACTGCACACATGTGCTTGAGAGTATCTTTACAGTTAAGTGCTTTTTTTACTTAGGGATACAAAATTAACTAACGAGGAGGAGTTCTGGAGTTCTTCAGTCAGGGAATCGTACAGTTCATACCATATGAACAGTTGAAAACTAGTCATTGTGCAAGTGGCTGCTGCTATACTCTGCTGAACCTGGCTGAGTAGATGCATGTTATCTATAATCTCTCAGGATTTCCTTCTGCCAACATGAAATGAAATTAAATGCAAAAAAAAAAAAAAGAAAAAGGAAAAAAGGTGAGGTCAATATTAAGGATGAAAAATTACATTCCAAAGTAAAGAAATTAAAAAAGTTTCATCTCTAATAATTGACATCATGACATGAATGACTTCCCTCTTTTATTTATTATTTGTTAATACTAAAGAATTAACCAGTCAATGAGAGCTCTGGAGATAACAAATTGTAAGAAGCTTCTCAGGAGAGTCAGTGTTCACTCCCTCTTTGCAGGAAGAAGCTGATTTATGTAGTTGACATGCATTTGAGCTGCTCACAAAGCTGAAAACAAGTATTGGGGCCAGCCCTGCACAGGAGTCACAGGGAAGCAGGTGCTCAAGAAAGAGAAAGGACCTTAGGACTTAGAGGTAATCCGAAGGGTTTAATATGCCCTAAGTGGCCCACGGTCACGCAGTGATGAGCACAAACTAACAGACCTTGCTAAGAAACAGTGCTCCTTAGCTCAGACACAGCGCTGCAGTAATGCCCATTTGCTTTTGGTTCTGCAGCTAGCTGCAGCTTCTTTGCAGTTCTGGAGTCCAGATTTTTAAGATAGTAACAAATCAAAATCCCATCTGTCTCTGCCTTATTGGGGAGCTTTTTGTTTGCTTATTTGTTCAGAGGGGAACTGAATTCCCAGATACCTCTAAAAACGTGGCCATTAATGTCTATGCACACCAAAAGCTACAAGTAATGCAGAATTCACAGTGCAGAAGCCACTTTTGTGACAGTTTTTAATTTAAATACCTTAGAAAGGCCGGTGGGTTTTGCGCTTGCACATATTTTTAATTAGCACAGCTCATGTATCCATTCTGTGCCATTCAAAATTCCTGGTTTGGGGGCTCTCATGTAATAAATATATCATGGGATGCAACCACAATACAGGGATTGTCCACAATCAAGATAAGGCTGGTTTTGTGCAATATTCTGAGGAAGAGGGATGTTTTTTCACAAAAATACTTCTCGATTCTTGGGCTGAAATCCTATCCAACAACTTTGTGGCACTCCTCTGGACGTGACCGAGTTAGATTTAGTCCTTTAGGGTTGTACTGTATACTTTGTAATTTGGCAGGGGGGGCAGCTAATTTTGGAGTTTGGTATTCTGCTCTTCATCCTCCTTCTACCTTGGCGTTCTCCTACCCAGAGGGAACACCAGGTCCATGCCTGCTTTTGCAGCCATTGCCAACTGTCTTGCTTGGCAGGCTGGTGAATACTTGTTCCTGCTTGGGTTTGCTGGCATCTGTCTCGAAGTGCGCAGCCTGTGCCAGCCAGCAGACTATTAGCCCTGTCAAATATTGTGACTCTCTGGTGAATAGCACAGTGCGTAATGTTGGCAATGCTGGAGTAGCTAAGCCTACAAGTAATTACTTGATTTGCAATTGTTTATTTCTTTATGTGCAAAAGCTGGAAAAATTCTGACATCCACAAAAGGATAAACGTTAATCTGCCCTGTGCCTTTGCACTAATTACCTTTCTTCCATGATTTCTCTAATAGCTGCCACATTAGGACCGGCTCCTAGATGGGTATAGAAAGGACCTTCATCTTTTTCAATAATTTGCTCTGTTTAAAACAAAATAAAGGTTATTACTTCGAAGCTTAATTCTTTAATGTAAAAAGTCACATTGCAAAGCTTACATCTAGCTTGTTAGAATACTGCTGTATGGGTCTGGGGTCAGAGTTTTCAAACGCTTAAGTGTCTCAAGTATGCCCACGTAATTTGTACAGAACATGCAAAGCACGTGGCTAATCCTGCAAATAGCCATGATACGGACTGCGTGCCTTTTGCTAGCCCAAACAGTTGTTTCACATCTCGGGCTCTATACTGAAATTCAAAAGGCATTCTCCTGTTATCACCGAACAATTGTTTGTCCTTCTGCCACTTCCTCCTCTCCCAGTATCTAGAAAGGAGGATAAATGGGATAACAATGGTAAATATTGACGTTAGTGAGCTGTACAGTACTTGTTTTTCAGCAGACATGTTAAAGTGTAGGAACCTACAGCTTGAGAAAGCGGCCAGTAAGGTTACATAGAGAATTTCTGCCACCCACAGAAAGACTCTGCGAAATGAAAAAAAGCAAGTTTGCTGAAAGAAATCCTGCACAAGGCTTAGTCAAAATCCTTGTATGCTAAGAATGTGGCCTCAGTTTTCTGTGTGTAGGTAGGACCATGTCAGCACTCACAATATATGCTGTATGTTTGGTTTGATACCAGGAGGCAGGCTCCAGCAGTGAGAAAGAAATGGCCAGGCTCTGCTTGGGTTCAGGAGGAGATGGTGGAGCTGTGCTGACTTGTCTGAGGGCTGACTTTATGCTTTCTGCCATGCTAACTCCAAAGGCTGGATGAGGTGATGCTGCTCTTGACGTACAGCCTCCGGAAGCATAACGAAGGCGTGCTATAAACCTGAACGTGTCAATGGGGGAATGGCTTAATTTAATCTTCCTAAGGACAAGTGTTGGTAGGAAAGAGCAATAAACCCTATCGATTATGCTGTGGCACTGGGTTCTTCAAAGAGGACAGGAACTAAGTTTCATGCTCCTTTATTTCCTAGAGGGTCTGCTAAGGCTGAAGAATTAAAACGCAAGTGGAGAATAAGCTCTTTTTCTTAGTTAGTGGTTGCAGTACTGGCTAAAAAAATAGTGAGAATAATGAAACAATTGCCAGAAAAACTTGTGGCAATGACATTGGAGAAACTGTCTCGAGAAAAAACTCCAAACACCTTCAGTATTTTCAAAAAAACCTACATTTTGTAGGTTGTTTCTTATAAAACAGCAAGGATCTGGCTTCCGGTTTTTGTCTTGGGAGCTTTGGAAATCCACTACCTCCTCTTTTTGTTCCCATGGATCATCTCTGACATAGCCTCAAGCGTTTGAAAAGGCAAAATGTCCATTTTGCCATTTTGGAGGAGCATTAGTTCAACTTTCCTCTTTTATAGTTGGTACGAAATCCCAGTAAGTGAAACTATAACAAGGATTTTTTTTTTTTCTTTCTTTACATTTTTGGTGCTGAACCTTTTGTCTCAGCCTGAATAGTTTATCCAGTAGAGTCTGAAAGTGCCTGATAGCCTGGCTATGTGCAGTATCAGTGCTGTATGGAAACTTGGGCTACGAGGCCATGCCTGTCACCTTACTGTGCTTCTCTCTGCTCTGTTCTTCCAGCTTTTGGAGATTGGGTATGCCATGAAGAAACAGTGAGGGTCCCCCTTGCTGCTTTTTTGGCGCTTGCTTGCGTAGCTTCTCTAAGAAACTCCTGAGCTCTTTAGCTTTGCAGGAGACAGGTGCGTGAAAGGGAGGATAAACTCTTGCAACAAGTGAGGAATAACCTGTCATCCCTTCTTTGCTTTACTGAGGGAAACTTCAGCAATTTCACTGTTAGAGCAAAAAATGGCATAAGGATCTCAAGTTTTGGACCCAGGATGTATTTTTTAAATGCTATATCTAACCTTCACGAATAAATTAGATTATAAAGTCATGACCTACTTTTTATCAGCATGTTGTCACTACATGTCTGCTGCTCAAGGAGAATGGATGTGAGGGGATACATTACTGGCCATAAGCATTCTGACTGAAAAAGCAAACAGGTAATTGCTTTATGAAATACTGAGAAAGGGCCCGTGTGTAGGGTTGGCTAAGTGGAGTAGGCATAAGTGTATAAAACTGCAATTTTATAAGTCTTTACTAATTACTGTTCTAAAAAAAACCAACCCAAAAAATCCTCCAACAAAAACATCCAACTAGCCCCGCAATCCCAACTTGAAGGCTCATTTCCTTCCTGTGAACTAGTACGTTTTTAGTACATCTCAGCACTTACCAACACAGCTGCAAGATGGGAAATCATACTGGGTTTTGGCAGGTGTGTCCAATAAATTTTTTACAGGAGTATCCAATAACTTGGAAGGTGAGTCTAAAAAATTATTGAGAACAGTTCCAGCTGTTCTTTTGGTCGGGGTTTTCTCAGCAGACGAGTTTGCTTGCTGATCTAAGATTGGGGTCTGAGTGTCGAAATCTGCAGCACTGGTATTTCTTGAGAGGATGGTAATAGGGCCTGCTGTTTCAACCTTCACATGTTTAGGTGATTTGATAGTAAAAGTCTTGTGATCAAACAGTGATTTGACCTGTATCTGTTTTAGCTGCTGTTCCATTGTCTCAATGATGCTCTTTTGTTGCATGTTCTCACAGCCAAAGTGCTGATTCTCTTGTTTAATTGTTTTTTTCCACACTTTGTTTTCCAGCTGTCCAGCTGATGGACGCATGCAGACATTAGACTTTGTGCCAGCCTCAATTTTTATAGGCTTGCGTGCTGCACTGGGACCAATCTCGGTTTTGGTTTGCTGGTATGCCTGTTGCTCCTGTTTTTGCAAGAGATGCCACCTTAGAGCAGCATGCTTTTGAAAATCCTTAGGGGGTTGGGACTGCAAATGACAGCCTCTCTGGTCTTCGGCGTGTGGGGCAGTTTGCTGGCTGTGTGGTAAGTACCGCTGAGGAATCTGTGTAGCTTGTTGGCTCGGGAGATCTTGGTTCAGACTACCACTGTAGCGTGTTTGCTGGAGTGGTGGTAGCTGTATAACTGAAGCTTGTTGTGTCTGTTGCTCTTGTTCTTGAAAACAGTGATTCACATCTTGCTTTGCGGTCAAGTTATTTGAAAAATACTGCACGTGTTGCAAGTCCTGCATTTTGTTGGCTCCAAAACGTTCGATATTTGCGGCGTTCTCTTTCTTCTCGGAAATCAAGTGCATGTTGTTTGGGCAGGGATGCTGCAGACTAGCGTTTGCTTTCTGAGTGTAAAGGGGAGCTTTGTTGTTCATGCTCTGTACCTGCTCTAGGCCTAGCTGAGGGTGATGCAGTGGGAATGCAGTCGATTTCATGTACTTATTCCCAGTTTGAAAACATTCGTCTACTTTAAGCTGATTGAAGGATGTCCTGTCTAGCGGCTGCTCAGCATTGCTTTGGGAGTGGGAAACGGTTTGGGGCAGGTCTTTACTTTTCATTTGCAGACCCTGTTGCTGGTTTGGGGTTAGCTGCGGACTGCGCAGCAGTTGCACCTGCTGTGCCTGTTTCTGAAGCATCTGTTGCAAAATGTGTGAACGCAGGATTTGCTCGTTTTCCCCTGGCTGGGGATTCAAGTGCTGCTGTTTCAACAGGGCCCCTAAAGGCTGTTCGGCTTGTTGTTCTGGTCTTTGCTGGAAATGGAGCTGCTGCGGAGGGTGTTGCGGCACTTGGGACTTGAGCAGGGAATCCATCTTTGTGAGCTGTGGCTGCGGTGAGTGTTTCTGGAACGGCAGCTGCTGGTCAGCTGTGGGATGCGGCTGCAGCTGGGAGGTCTCGCTTTTGTACAGCGGAGGAATTTGTTCCTGTTGCATTATCTTCTGGCTCTGGGGCTGTCCTGAAGGCCCCTTTAATGCATCAGGACTTCCAGCATACTGTTTTGTATAGGCTGTTTCGGCTGTGTTTGCCTGGAACTGAAGAATTGATCGCAATAATGCTTCGCTGGGCTTGTGGGGAGGCTCTCCCTGGCGGAACTGGGTGGAAACCAGTTCTATCCAGGCTGGTTTTGAGTAATGGTGAGCCTGTTGCACAGGCTCTTTCACTTGGTCCTTTTCTTTGCTGGGAGGAATCTCGGGTTCTCGTTGTCCTGGGAAATGCTGATAGTGTTGCTGCAACTCACCCTCGCTTCCGCGCACTTGCAGGTTTTGGAGGGGAGGCTCTGACGCCGGCGCAATTTCTTCTGGGCACTGCTGAACTGAGGCGGCCACAGCAGCTTGCGGGTTGCTTTCGCTGACATCTTGTTGTGACATTTGTGCCTGCTGCGGAAGTCTCTGCTGAGGGTGAAGTTGTTGTTGGCTGAGGCCAGGACTTTCTGACATTGGTCCCTGCTGTTGCCCTTCGTTCTTTATCTCCCCAGAAAGAGTTTCATCACATCTGTTGTCATAGGAATGGTGTCCTTCTCGCACCATGACGGACAGCGCACTGTTCATTTCCGGAGCAGGAGGAGTGGAGGAATCTTTGTGAAACGTTGAGTTCTGTTTAAAGAAAGCACCATTTTTTTCTGCTTGCTCAGAAAACCTTTCCAGAGCGGTGCTCTGAGCTTGCAGGTTACTGCTGGAACTTAGAGAGAGGTCTTGGTTGGGAACCTGCCCTACGCTTCCACGAACAGTACTGTTTCCTACGGGTAACTGGTGTGGATCATAGCCTGGAATCTGTGGCTGTAGCTGTAGTTCTGGCTTCTGAAGCGAACAGCTACCTGGCAATACAGGTGGTTTACTGGAGTCTTCTGCGTTGTAGACCTCAGTAACCACTACAGCTGGCACTTGAGGCAGCTCAGAGTTTGAGGTCTGTGGGGAAGTGATCTGCCCTGAGGTATGGGATGAATGCGTTGTCTCATAGGACAACTCATTAGTAGCCTGACTGGTAATGGCATTGATATGAGATGTGTTCTTCTGCATTGCTATGGAAACATGTTCTGGATAATATTGAGACAGTGTTTTCTCCAGGAGTTCACCATGCATGCTTTCCATGGAAGAGGCAGAAACTGTAGCACCATTAGGCATTGGCACTGCCTTGCTCTTAAGTAGTAAGACAATGTCCCTGTTGTGGCAATGAACGTTTTCGCGCTCCTGCTCACCCTGAATCAGGAGGTCATGAGGGTTTTCTGAACCACCACTGTTGTATCTTGTAGACTGTATCAAATCTGAAACTTCATTTTCTTGTCCTGTAAAACTCTCAGGTTTCTTCTCACTGTAACAATTGGAGACGCTTGGTTTTTCATTATTATCCTCTGGCTCAGCTTTTTCTCCATTTACCTCTTTGTCTTGTTTCACTTTCTTGCTCTCATGAAGTCCATACAGAGAGGGCTCGCTAAAAGTGCGTTTTATCCCACCATTTTGCATATATTTGGAATATACTTTCTTTTCTTGTAAAAGGTCGGGGCTAACGCGGTTGTTTGGACTTCCCTTCAGGTGGGGCACTCTGTAGTTGCTTTTAATGAATAGCTGCTTGTGGTCTCCATTTACTTCAACTTCAGGCCTCTCTGTTGCTGGACTTCCATTCTGTAGCTTCACCGCAGAAGGCTCGGCCTGGCAAACGTGAGAAGATTGCGGTATTAGAAATGGACTCAATCTATTGCCGTCAACATGGTTGGTTCTGTCCTGTTCCATCTGGCCTGCTCCGGGGCCATCCACAAGGCTACCCTCTGAACGTATCTGAAAGAGAAAGAGAGAGACGGGAGAGACTCTAAGTAAATTTTAGTTTCCATTGATGGACGGCCAATTACTGACAATTCCTGCAGCATTCAAGCACCCATTGTCCTGACCAGCTCCCACGCACAATGTGAACTCGCAGGCGCACCTGAGAGGTGTTTCACTATCCTATCGCATTTTGCAGCCCTGTGTCTCCCTGTTTCTTGAACATTTGTTCTTCAAGACGAAAAGAGAGTGGAAATACAGAGTGGCTCCTTACCCCTATTGAACACACAAGCAGATGTTTTACCAAAAAAATCTCTCCTAATGGTGAAAAAAAATATTCTCTGCTTTTAAATGATTTGCATAGACTCCTCTGTCGTCACTTTTTCTCCTTGATAAGGCAGAAAGTCATGCCGAAACCATGGTTCCCAGAGTTGGTGCTAATCCCGTTATTTGATTAAGTGTGCCAAACCTCTTTTGTGTGACTTGAAGGATTATTGCCACCAAGCTTGCCAATTAGAGGGGAAAACCTCCTTTTTTCTGTCTTCAGCTGTCTGACAAGGTCTTTTAGAACTGGCATTCCTAAAGACCACGCAAGTGGCACGATACACATGTGAGACAAAGCCACGCTTGATTGCTGTCCATAGGAACTCTTACAGTTCATCAACAACTTGGTAATGTTGACAGAAACAAATCGAGAGATTTCTGAAAGGTTTGATGGAAGTGTTTTTTTTCAGGTATTAATATCCTTTCAAATTTACATATAGACATCAAGCATGGCTTAAACTATGCATTTAGGTTTTGAACTGAGCCCTGCAGCTGTGGAGCTAGGATTTTCTTCTTCTTTGTTTGGATGGAAAAATCCCATTTTCTCATATACTCTTTGTATTTTATTTATAAAATGAAGTTTTTCCTTGGATAAAAGTACTGACAATGTGCAATGAACAAATTCCATATAATGACAAGCTAATCCTGTTCACATGGATCTTCCCAGGATTCACAATCCCAGTTAACATAGATAAAGCCCTTGTTTGACTCTGCTTGTAATTTATTCTTTGTTGGCTTTATGGTTCTCAACCAGTCACAAATGACAGAAGACAGACTGACAGAGGGTCTTACAGATGTGAGATTGCACAGAGAGAATTTGGACTCATGCATGTCTTTGTCCTGAAGCTTTTATTTTTAGTTTGCATAAAGGGGAATCTGAAGGGTTCTCCATTACCAGGTCATCCCTCGTTGGACTGCAAAGTCAGGAGAAGCACTACACGTGGCTGGTGTTGCCACTATGTAGGAAGCACTACCATACTGAAAAATTTCTCCTATCACGGTTGCTCTGCTTATGTATTTATCCTACACTAATCTTTTTTTTTTTTTTAAATGCTGAGGAATATCTAATTTATACAGTTTCCAGTGCAGCATTGCCTTACTCGGTTGAGTAATATGATTCTAAAATGCTTTTAAAAGTAATATCAATTCATGAGATTCATTACATCCAGCAGAATCCCCTCTGCTTGCAGATCTGATTTCAGTATCAGAACAATTCAAACATACATTTTGACCGGCAAGCACTTATAGGATGACTTGTACCCACCTCCTCCTTATCCCAAACTTGGTTTTAGATTTACTTTTGACCTCCTGAAGTTCTCTTTTCTTTCTGTACTCAATTTATGTTTTGTATGACAGAAGTAGAGAAGTTCTCTCTGTAAGTAACAGTACTTAAAGTGTTTTTGAAGGGAAAGCTAAAAATAGGGAGATGGAAAAGAATGTTTGTCCATCTTACCTATTTTCTTGACAAGTTAAGGTAGGCTTCTTCCCTTCTAGATATATTTCAGTATATTTCCCAACCTAGCTTTAAAGTACCACAAGACATGAGCCTTTGCAGCTTTCCCAGGGAGAAGATATTCCACGCTTAACAGAAAGCAGCGTGAAAAGGATTCCTCTGATGTGTCATTCTAGGATAGGTGGCAGAACGATGCTCCCAGAGTGTCTCAAAAATAAAATGTCAGCCTAATTTGGAAACCATTCTTTGCCTTCGCACCTTTCATACCTAGAAATTGCAGCTGAACCACAACTCAGACATGACTGTGTAGGCTGCTGTATTTCACAAGAATGAAATGAAATAAAAGGCACCATAGTAATTAACACTGTGCTGTCAAGCTGCTTCTAAAATATTTATTTCTTTAAAAAAACCTTCCAGTCTGTGTGATTGAGCCATGAGAAACTTCCTCTGACCCTCAAAGTCTGCCTTGCTGCTTGTGTTCTGGTGTACCGTATGGGTTGCAACTAAATTCCTTCCGCGAGTTCCCAGACAATCCTTCTTCTCAACTCCTTACTGATAGGTAAAAACACCTTTTTGTTCAGAAGTGGGGGCTGCCCAACTTCTCTAAACTTAGCTTGCAAACCCCTCGAAGGAGCACATCTGTGCTTCAGAAAAGAGTCTTAGGTTCATGCCATCCTCAAAACCCACAAGGTTATCTTCACTGTGTGACATGTATCATTATTCACAGTATTCTCAAAAACTTAATGGTATGAGTCAACCAGTTCCCCCAAATTCTGATCACCTCCAGTGTAAAAGGCACTGGTGTTAGACATTGCTAAGGACATGGGAATCATTTGGTTCTTTAAAATACAAAGTTAATTCATCGATTAAAAGTGACAGATTTGCATTCTTTGAAATGCATCTAGGATTGCAGTGACTTTGTGTTATACTCCTTTCTCTCTCTGTCTACTCTCAGTTAGTCACAATCCTGGAGTCAAACCTGAGTACAAATCTTGCTCAAGCAGCTACAAATCACAGCAATTATTTGTAATTTAAAACTGGCAAAAGACAAATGGCAGCGATACCATTATTACTGGTTTTAACTGGGAGACCATGAAGATAGCCTTGATGCTGCTACTAAGCAGACTTGGTTGTGCCTTACAAAGTCTCTGTGCTCTTCTTTACAATTGTGGGGTGAACTGTCTGCCTCTCAAAGTACATCTGCCTTTCCCTAAGCGTAGTAGTTAGCCTTTTTTCTCTTTCCCATAACTGTTTTTATCCAGACCATTTAGTAGCTCTGCGTATTTTTCTTCAGCTATAATTCATTAGAAATTCAAGTCACATCAGCAGCATCTGTGAAACAATTACTGCATCTAGGACTGACTCTGCAGTCTAATCCATCATAATTATGACTGGCCTCTTTGAAGATGCCACGATGCGTGACTTAAATATAGCACATTACTGTGCAAATGGATCAGCATCTCATCCCACCAATATGCATTCAAGTTATAATTCAGTCCACCACCGTTTGACTTTTTCAGATGCAAGCTCTGTATGTACATTTATTTCTTGGCACAAATTGGAAACCAGCTACTGAAAGAGAGTTTGAGGTTTTTTTGTTTTGTTTTATGGTTTATGTTTATGGTGGCATATTCCTGCCACCTCTATCGATATGGGAATACCGAAAGACCATGGAAGGCGTTGTTATGAGTGTGACAAACATTTCTGCGGCAACAAAAGTACTCTAGTTATGTCGTTTTCTTTCATGGAAAAATCTTTCTTTACTTCTAGCCAGTTCTAGAGGTTCATACCTTATTTTATGTAGCACCCGTATCTGGGGAGTTTGTGAATGCAAAGCAGCTCAGATGAATGAATGGACAAATACACCCGCTGCAGGGGAGTACAATCTTCTGCAAAGCTGGGCAAGATTCCCAGTAGAAAAAGTAGGCGGGGGGATGCTGTGTTAGACTACTCGTGGCCCTAAAAGGACTGAAAGGTGGGATGTCAGATGGCTTGTTTCCCCTTCTGGGTTAGCTGGGATAGAAATGTATCTCCTCAGAGTTTGTTCTCCCTGGCAGAAATGTACCTCCTCCGATCACGACCTCAGCTGACTTGTGCTCGAGTGATTATCGGGATGAGACTCAAGAAGGCAGAAGTCGGATATTGGGAGCTTGTCGATGGCTCGCTGGGTTGTTCCTGGAGCGCTGCCACAGCCTCCATCCTGCTGGAACCCTTTGCCACCGCCAGATGACACAGAGGTCTAAATTGCTCCCAGACGAGAAACCCCTGTAGCACTTTCTAGACAGGAGGTGAATTTACCTATATGTCTTGCCAAACTCCAGTTTTCTAGTTGTACTTGCTGCTTACACTCTCCTGCTCCTATCGCCTGGGCACAGTAGTTGGCTTCACTTCTGGCTTTGTTTGCTATGTATTATTACGTGCTGTTGTGCAGTTGCTTCTCTGAAGCTCTTGCTGCTGGCAAAGAGGTCTAAATCCTGTACAACAAGTGAAAAAGCTCCTAAAGTGAAGGGATTTTTTTTTTCCCCCCTATTTCAAGAACGAATGAAAATTCGAGAAAAGGCATGAGTAGAGATATCCTTAAGTAAGGACACTCATACATGACATTACCAGAAAGCTCAATTTCTGCACTAACACCTTAAATCTTCTGGACTTGCATACATGTGAAATTGTTTCTGATTAACTCTGTGTCAATGTTTTCTCTTTTTTAACTTTGGAACAAGACATGTAAGCAGTTATAATGATGCTCAACACCATGATTTATAGCCGTGTGGTTATCGTGGGATGTAATACTTCTCTGGCCTATCTAAGTAGTGGTTGCTTCAGCTGTGTCTTGGGTTAACACCTGTAAGCAAGCTGCAAATGTCACAAGAGGAGAAAAGATGTGCAGTTAACTCGGATGGCTAATGGGCGATGTAACACATCAAAGCTCCCTCCTAGTGAGACATTTCCATTATTGCTGGGATAAAATGTTGCACACAGGAAAACTGTGGTATAGTTTAAGGATTTCCTAGATGTTTCACACTTAAGATGCACTGTGTTTATACACTGAGAAACAAAGCAAGCTTCCGCGTGGAAACTAATGGGAGAGGCAAGACCAGCACTATGCCTGGCCAGACGCCGGGTCGTTTGCCATTCGCAGAACAGCTTCTTCCCAAGCCAGGGTTCCTGGCAGTTTGTAATAAATACAATACCATCAGAAACCAAACTCCGCGTGGGCCTGTTGTTTAAATATGGGTTTAACATGCTTTTCTGAAGCCAAGGCACCCATGAGAGAGAATTTTAACCCTGTTGTCCAAAGCAGATTCAAAAGAGAGACTGCATTCATGCCCAAGGTGAATTGAGGCTCTGAACCCCACAACACACCCTAAGGATTTGCTCTGCTCCCTACCAGCATCGCTGCTGCCCCGCTGCAAGTGTGGTGGCTGAGGAAAACACAGTGAAACTTCAAGGCAGATGGAAAGGAGGCCCCAGAAGGACAAGGACACTCTGTTGTTAGCTGGGCTCTATGGCTTACAATGGGGTCCTTTTGCACTGCATTCAGCTGTCTCTTCATTTGGATAGTATATTTATTCAGTGCATTAGCAATGCTTTGGAAAAAACTGGCCTAAGGATGCCATGCCTTCTCTGTCCCTTGAAGTTTTTAAGTTAAGGCTACATTTCTTTCTAAAATATACGTATTGGTTTCTCATTGCAGCTTTAAATAGCAGTTAAGGGGTTAATCTAGAAACTACTGGATGAGACTCTGTGACTATATTCTGCAGGAGGTCATATTACATGAATATAATTGTCTTCTCTGGCATTTAGATCTACGAATAATCTGTGTCAAACTGAAAAGAAAATGTGGGATGGCTAAAATTTGTTACCTAATTTATAGCTAATTTATCCTTAATTTACAGGCAAAATGGTGACTAGCAAATACAGATATAAGCAGACATAAGGGAATGAAGAGCATGGGATTTGTGAAATATGAGGATTAATAATTCATTAAATCTTATCCAAGCCAGAAGCCTCACAATTCATGCATTTTTAAATCAACTAGTGCTAACCCCCCCTCCATTTATTGACACCAGATCTTGCATTTCAGTGATGCAATGATCTAATCGCAAAAGCACTTGAATCAGTTTGATTTTTGACCTTAATACAGAGGGCTAGAGAGTAAAGCTAAACTGGTCTGCACAGTGATTTCCCCTTGCTACATTATATAACCATCAACAAGACTGGATGCTGCATAATATCTACCCAGACATGAAAAACTGCACTATTTTAACAATTGCATAAAATCAAGGGGAGTGAAAATTAAATGCCTCTACAATATGGGTGGAAAAAAACCAATTATGTGAAGGAAATGAATTCAGGAATATAAAACACGAGTTAATAGGAATTATAATGTCACATCCCACAGCTCTCCAGTTCCTATTTTTTTTTTTTTTATTTATGTCCTACACAAACTTTGCACCTAATTGTACCATGTAGCGCTTCTAACAGAAGAACGCAACTCTTCAAGTCGCTTGTAATGCCACCATAGTATGACTAGACTAGAAATGTTTCCTGAAAGGTCAAACTTTAGAACCAGGTTGGATTTAAAAGACCCTCCCGCTGTAATAACCAGAACGCTCAAGATGAGGGTGGCACCTACACTTGTTCTTGCCGGTTGTAAGCTTGTTTCTGTGGTTTAGATTTGGAGTGTGGTGGATCTAGGTGATTTATACTGACAGGCCATCGCACAGAGCTATATTGCTTCCCAAGTTTGCCTGCTTGACATTACCTTGGGTGTTGGTGTGCCAACATACTCTAAGACCAGTACTGCTCAATTTCTTGAGCACCACCTTGTCTATTATACATCTTTCACAAATACAGGGAAGCTGAACTAAAACACCCTTTTGCCTTTGCTGTTTTTGAGAGTCATTGCAGTTGATAATTGTAATAGGAAGGCTGTGGGGATGTGAGTTACAGTCTTTAAACGCTGGGGATGCTCAAATAAGTGTGCGCTGAGTGAGATGCTTCTATGCCTGGGTATAATGAGAAGCTTCTCTTGCGTGCTTGTGAAATTTGGACCCGCAAAATTGTTTCAAATGATGACCCATACAGGGCATCATTCAGGTAATTCACTAATGCCTGTGGATTCAACATTGGGAAACACAGTAGGGTAAAAAAACAGAACCAAGTGTCTTTTTTTCTTCATCTCAGCCAGTTATCATGCTAGGTTAGGTGTGTGGAGCAAAGGCTGGCAAGGTAGGGTGGGCGGTGTTATCAGGTGCACAACTGGTGCTCAGACCTGGTTTTGATTTCTGGAGAAATGGTGTAATTTTAAGGGATGATTCTCCTCTCAATACTTCAGCTACCCCATGTGTCAAATGGTAATGATGATACTGGCCGGTGATTAAAATCGGCTATCCGAGAGCAACAGCTAACTGCTCATGGTATTCTGACCGAGCTCTGTAGTGCAGCGTGCCTCTGTATGAGCACGCCAGAATAAGCAAGCGTTGGTGGCTGAACCGTTCTTCGAGACACACTTGATGTTATCAACCTGCCATTTAGGGAAGGTTACCAAGAGGTCAGTGTCATCATTATCTTCCAGTTTCTGTGATCTTTGTCCATCTGGCTTCAGACCTGGATATAGCACGGATTTCTTGGGTTGATGACTTCCTGACACCAGTCGAAGGTCAATTGTCCGTGATGATTTCATCACAGCTGTCGGCAGAGTTAAGCAGTACATCCTCCTTGAGATCTAGAAGCAGTGGAAGAGATTCTCTTGGCTCTCTCCGCCCCGTACTACAAGGAAGAAAGGGAGGACCCAAAGGAAAAACCACTGGCAAGCTAAAGACGTCGAGGTTTCATCATGTTGGAACAGTAACATTAGAAAATAGGAACAAAAATGGTCCTGTTTGGCACGTGGGTGGAAGAACTGATAGATGAGAGCAAAACGTTGTGGGCTGCAGCGTCCTCAGAAAGCCTATTTACACAGCTCTGTTTTCCATTATCCTTTGAACTTCAAATAGGAAATCCTGTCGGTCTCCCAGTTCTGATGAAAACAGAATTTTGGATGAAATGCAGTTTTCTTATATTTCTTCTCCAAAAATTGAAGGTCATACCGAGAGGATAGTGGGGAGAATGTAGAGACAAGGGTTGATGACTTCAAGGATTACTCTGACTGTTGCTCCCACATGTCCAGGTGATAAAGCATAGCTTTCAGTCCTTTCACTGGCCCCACTATGGTAGCCTTTACACCCCTATACACATTCCTCCTCCGTTTTTCTCATGCCTCCACCACACCTTGGCTGGGATGCTGTAGTGAACTCAATTTTTGGCTACTATTCTTGGCCATTGAGAAATGGGAGGCAACACAGAGAGACAGCTCCCACGCTACACAGCGTGCGCTGTGCACGCCAGCGTACCCAAGGGGCAGGTGCTGGGGATCCCTGCCGGGGGCAGTGAGCCACGAGATACCCGTGTGTCCGTATGCGAGATGCTGCATGCCACTGCAGCTTCTGCGTGGTTTCCTATGTCCTTCTGGGGACTTACTTCCAGATGGTGAAGTTGGAGGAGTTGAGCCAAAACAAGGGTACTTGCTTAGTAAAGGTCTTGTGCTGTTTTAATTGTTGCGTGATTTGATGTAAAAATGTGTTTTCATGCCTACTTGTGATTCCCCTCAACCCCAACTTCCTTCCAATTTGTGCCTTGCATGACTTACAAACCAAACCAATCGCTCATAAACACATGGGAAAAATAGGTTTGTCAGGGGCCTGAGGAGGTGAGTGCCCTGTTCCTCAGCTCCAGGGCAGCACCAGCCAGTCCTGTACCAGTTCACTCCAACCTGTTTTCAAAGGTCTCTAATAATGAGGGTTGCATAATAACCCACAGTTACATGCAGTGCTTCATTAACCTTACTTATTAGAAAGCTGCTACTATTTAAAACATAACCCGAGATTGTCTCTTCCCATCTACCACAGACTCACGGAGCAGTTTTGTTTTTTCTTCTGTGCTATGGCTTCTTTCTCCCCATGTAACTGAAGACTGTTATTAAAGCTCCCCTCTTAGACAGAATAAACAACCCGGTTCATGACATCCGATCTCCTCCCTGGGTGGATCTATATCCATACCATTTGTTCCCTGACCAGATGCATGGAGGTCACAAAGCAAATGCAACAGTCTGTTCTTTGGAGACCTTATGCACATGCCACATTCTGCTAGATTTTCCCCGAGTTCAGATGTTTGATATACAAGCAGCTGTAATATGTGCCTATATAATATTTCAAATACCTGTATGAATTAACTTGGCTTTCCCCCCAGTAACTAAAATCAGTTTTATTCCCTCAGCATGAGAGGGACTGTATAAATGGCATTGAAATCAACAGAACAGGCTCGTTACTTTTAGCAGAGCTTTATAGAGGAGGTTGTTTCCTTAAAACCTCTGACTTCAGTATGTTTAATTCTGTGAGCTGCTGGCACGAACATCTCTTCTGACTTCCACTGTTGCTGAGGCACCACAGAAGATAAAAATCTAATGCATTTTTAGAGGTCTATTAGAAGATGCTCCCTGGAGCTACGGTTGCCATTCAGCTTCTTTCTGCATTCGTGTGTGGTCTTCAGGAGCAGTTTTCATGTGGGTTATTGCAATCTACACGCAACAATGGCATGGATTATCGTGCTGAAATCTACATCTGAGAAAATAGTTACAATTGCCTCTCCAGATGTACAAGAGATGAAAGACAAGGTGTTTTTGATGACCAGAGCCAGCTGACGACCTAAGAGCAGTCGAGATCTAACCTTGATAAAAGCACAACTCTGGGAGAGAAACGAAATGTGGGAGCCAGCGCTGCCTTGCCATGGTTCTGAGCACCCAGGAAGGAGAGCTTCGTACAGGTACTGTTGCCATCCCCTTCAGTTTTAGGTTGGAGATGAAGATGTGGGACTACATTTTCATTTTGAATACTCAACGTACAAGCTTGGAAAGAACTTGGTCATTGACTAATCTTAGATAAAATGGCCCAGGGCCCAAACAAATTGTAAGTCGAGAGACACCCACTTCACATCATGCCAGCATTTATCAAGGAGTTACAGCCTAGCTTCTTAAGGTTGGCTTGAAAAATAGATTTTGTGTAGATATCATCTTGGCTACAGTCATTTCCCCCCCTTTCTAATTTTAGCTTTTTATTACTTGGCAATTACTTACTTTAGCTTTTTCTTTAGAAGGGCACTATTAATCCTGTTCTGAGGATCAAGTGATGGGCTCCAGTTTGTGCTTCCACCCAACTGAGGCCATTTCCGAGTTCCTTCTTATCTTGTTACATCCTTGCTTACATAGAACAAGGTTTTTATCTATAGCCATTTAAAACTTCTTAACATTTAAGCATAAATGGGCAGTATATGGGGAAATTTTATGTATTTTGTGGCAAGAAACATTTAGTTAGAGAGCTACTAGAGAAAAAAGCTTATTACAGGGAGACAGGCGTTTGCCTTTCTGCGGAATCTCCCTTTGGTGTTTCAGGGAAACTGGAAACGAGTAAAAAGTCTAGATTTTGTGAACGGGATGTTTGTTTAAAAACACAGCTCTAACATGAAGGTTTCTCCCTTTAACCAAATTACAAGACTGGATAAAAACTTGGGATTGCTGTGCCGAGAAAGGGTTGGGATCCCAGAACGAGCTGGCATTCCTGCTTTCCTTTAATTTCCAATAATTCAAAGCACATTCTTTCTCCTGTTAAAATTTTCCTCTTTATGGCGAGATGCAACATGAAGAGACAGAAAATTCACTGCTGCCAAGCTGAAAGAGGCGGGGAGAAACCTGGCAGATTGTGTTTTAACTCTCGCTAAGACTTTCAGACTCCCGCAGCTGACACTTGGAAGAGCGGTATTTGAGCAGTCCTGAAGGGAACTGCAACACTCCTCTCTCTGTCCTTCGTTTCCAAATACTTTGAAAGCTTCAAAAACAGTCGGTTGTTCTTTGTTCTGGCAACTTGCCATTTGCTGCCGGCTCACATCAGTTCATAGTCTTCCGAGGTATCCAGTGGCCCACGTGGATTTGAGAGAGTTTGAAGCTCTAATGAAAGACCTTTGATATTTTGGGATATTTAAGAGACATACAGAAATGGGTGAGTTAAAAGAGCTGTTGTCAGTTCCTGCAAAGCCCGCTTCATATTCTCAGTCACGAGATACCGTTTCACTAATTGATTATTGTCTGTCCATAACACAGTCACGCTCTTAGGGCACAAAGAAGCAGTGTGGACGAAAAGCCCAGCATTGTAAAGTAGACACTTAACTGGATTTAGAAAGCTGGGAACTATAGTCAAATCTAAGATACGGGACTACTTTGAATGAAACTCATAAATCATAGCTGAGAGTTTTCTCAGCTTAAGTAAACGTGTTTACTACAGACGGTGAAAATTAATGGAAGCATTTTAAAAGCCTCTCTTCACTCTTCCCTGGAAGGGTGGCAGGTGAGCTCTCCTCGAAAAGGTCAGGTGACTTTTCGTTATTTAAATCCACACCTCCAGCAACCAGGACCTGATCCCGCAAGTCCTGCAGAACTGCTCCTAGCTGGCAAGGTTATGCGAAGTGTTTGCCAGGCTAGTCCTTCAGCCAGAAGTCTAATAGCTGCGGTGGTCTTGAGCTCAGGAATGCAGGTGAAGGGATGAACGCCTTGCATTGTGCTGGTCGAGTTCCCGTAAGCTTATGTGCGTCCTTGTACATGAAGTGTGATTGCACAGCACAGTTGCTGCTTTTCTTGCCAACACAAACCTTTGCTCCCTCTTCCACCCCCACTCCCCCAAAACACATCAGAGAGAGAACAGGGTTGGGGGCAAAGCAAGGATGATAGGCATTAATCTCTGACATATGCAACTGGTTTTGCTCAGAAGAAAATGCAGCGCAGTCTGCGCTTGGTAGTATTACTTCGATACAGCCTTTGGGGGCAATGAACAGCTGCTTTTCCTTTAAAGAAAAAAAAAGAGGGGGTTGGGAGAAGAGAGGAGACAGCTATCAGGATACTAAATGTCTAATGCAGTCATTTAAGCTAACACTGTCAAATGAATATAAGGACACTTTGTTTTTGGTTTGTTAACACTTTGAGGGTCAGCCAGGTTGATTATGAGAAAATAAGCCAATAATTTTACTGTGGGAAAGGCGGGGGACAATGATGAATGGCAAAGTTTACCTGCTCATTACACTCCCCAGCAAACAACTCTTCCTAACAGCCTCATCTAGCTCACAAAAGCTTGCGTGTAATTGATGTGTAATAAATCAGAAGCATGCCTCAGCTCCCCAAACCAAAACAATCTTAAAAGTTTATGATAGGTATTGATCGTTAAGCAAATGTTCTGAAAAGTTAGTTGCACCTAAAATTAGAACTAAAAATAGGATGGGCAGAAAAAAATATTCTGGAGTACCTGCAGTTAACCTTTAAGAAAGCATGTGGAGGACTAAAGCAAATCAGGTGAGCACTAGAGACTGGGTATGTGTTCCCATACTGCTGTGCATCAACTCTGCAGCATGCCATGTCCTTCAGAGAAATTATGGCATGAAGCTGTTTAGAGTCTGTGTTCCGGGTGCTGATCCCAGCCCATCCTGTTTCCTACTTTCTCCCTTCGGCACCGTTAAGGTCCTTTCACTGGCTGGTCCCAACAAAACCACACTCCTCTCTTCAAGCCTGGTATGGGAGCAATACAGGGCGTGTGTCAGCACCGCCCCGCAGGGCCCCAGTCCTGTCCTGGAAACCGATGGGGATCCCAGCAGCTCCCGACCTCCCCCCGCCTGAGCTCCCTTCCCCAGCCCTTGTTCCCGGAGATGTGGAGGCAGGGATGTCTTCAGAGCTCTTGGAAACTTATGACAGATGACTTGTATGTCAGGACGCTGGCTACTCTGATGTTAAATATTTGTTTGCTCTTTTTCCTCCTGTCCCACTTCCTCACGCACTGCAATATAACCAGGCAGCAGTCTTAGTTCATGCTTTAGTTTTTCTGGCTTCATTGAAAAAATTCAATGTCTTAAAAACAGCTGCTACTACTTAATGATCTTTTGGTAACTGAGGCTGATTTCTTTTGTTATGGTCTCTGAAGATTAAATTTTTCTCTGGACTCTATTGCCTGAAGGAGGCTATTGTAAAACAAGATACTTAGAAATCAGCAGAAAGATATTAAAGCTAAAACAGAAACCCAAAACACTTTAACTCTAGCGGTGCTGCTGCCAATGAGTTTGAGAAAAGATCCTGAGATTATGCTAAAACCAGCCTGGTATTGTGGGCTGATGGCTGAGGAACTGCTTTCTAACAACGTCCACAGCCTCGCAAAAGAATAAAACTTCCATGACATAAGAGACACTTCTTCTTTGATGTTAGGTTTTAAATCCTGATTTGATCAAACAGGCTATCATGCAAATAACTAGATGCTAGTAAGCATTGCTATTGCTTTAGATTGTTAGGAGGGAAATACCAAGCTCAAGAATTTGCAGTCCCTTTTACAAGAGAGAGCCTGCATCTACCGAATACTGAAAAGCTCGATCAGGATTACAAAGGAAATTGCTACGAAAGATTAAAATAAGCCATCAGCAGTAATAACTCTCCCTCTGTTTATTGTCTTGGATTGTATTTGTGTTGGAGGAAAGATCGGTGTACTTCAGATAGCAGCAAGGAAGAGAGAGAGACGTTTCGGGACAGATTTTCCATGACAAGGTTAACAAAAGGAAGCGGATGGGGATGGGGGAATGTGCTCCATGGAGCTGCAGGAAGTTGAAGTCGGAGGCAGGCAGTGCAGCAACTAGAGCTAAAGACTTTGATGAGTACGAACACTGACAGTAGTTTTTGGAGATGAAATTACCGAGGATTGCCAACTGACCCAGTCTTCAGGTCACCCCTTGTTAGGATGCTCCTGCGGCATCCACCGGGGTTAGCCTGTGCCCAGGGATTGGCAGGCAGTGGCCTTCGTTGGGTGTTGATTACAGAAGGCTTCCCCCCTGTGCAGGTCAGCTAGGAACTTACTGCATAGTTTGCACTGACTGTGGAACTAAAAGTTATCACTGTTTTTACTGGTTATAAAAAGCTTTTGTTCAAAAAACAGCAAAAGGATACATACAGAATACCTGTGTGTGCAAAGGAGTCAGAGGAGGACCGTAATGAAATTCTGGCTGAAACGACTGCAGCATTTTATCTTCTGCGCTCTCTGTTTGTTGCTTAAAATTATCATAGTGATTCAAGGGCCCAAAAAGGCAGAATCAAGCTAATTCCTCCAGATATGGCTGATGAGAAAAGCCTTCCTGCTTAATTGAAAGTTTAAGCTCTTGCTTTGCAACTATGGCACTCATTTCTAAGTGACTGAAAAAACTTTAATTCAAATCATCTTTACAGGAACTGGCCCACACGACCCTCTGTATCTCCCACTGCAGAGCAACTCTGTATGTTTCCCTGATCCTGGCGACTTGCGCTGAAATCCTCTCCTCCGATCTAGCCTGGTACCAGGAGACATGCTCATTTGACCCAAGATACCAACTGTGGGATTTATGAAGCCACTTCTTTGAGGCTAACTGTCCCTGGAGAGCCCTTCTACTCCCCGCAGCGAGCAGTGGGTTACCAAATGATACCAGGGCTTGCATGTGACACCACTTAGCCTTCGTTTTGCTTTCTAGCTGAAACAGGGCATCAGCCTTCGCCAGTTATTTTGCTCATACAGGTCACCACCGCAGATACAAATTCACAGGGAATAACAGTAACCGATACGTAACAATGTGCAAAATTTAGGAAATATATGTTACCTCTTTCTGTTAAAGGTACAGATACATATTTATAATATACAGAACCAGATTAATTAAGGCAAGTACTGCCAACATTATCTTTTAAGAGCAGATTTGCATTTCACACATGAAGACATGAAGATGGTAACTAGTGCACATGTTATGCTGAACAGTAACTCTCCTTGAAGGATTCAGGGTGGCCAGACTGCCACCACATCCCAGACTGATGTGGCTGGGAAACCCCAGCACCTCTTCCATCCCTGGGAAATGCAGCTTGCAAAATGCTATTCCCACCGTTGGGTCCCCTTTGGGCACCTGGTAGGCACTGTGTCTGTATCTATGCACGGTTCTTTGTTTGAATACTTAGGAGACTTAGGACCTAACATGAGAAGTGGGAGGCTGTGCATCTGCCCGTTCTAATTGCAGCTCGTGTGTCTGTAAAACAGTGGCCACAGGCCACGCACCGTGTACAGCTTGGCATGGCAAAGTGCAGAGCATGTAGTACAAGATATAGGGTGTTTTCTTCTGACCAGAAGTTCAGGGATGAACTATTCATAGACATTGTAAAAGAAATAGCTATACTTTTAAGTTTTAAATGAACTTTGTCAACTCGAGATTTGGTGGGTTTTCAATAAGCAGACTGACAAGAGGAGCAGCCGCAACATCTGTTGTTAACATTTGTACTCATTTGTGGCCTTTCCATCATTTAGATTTAGTTTTAGGTACAACTACTTAAGTAAGTGCACAGTGATTTGTTACTTTATTTACACTTTCATTTACATGTACTATACATGGCAAAGAGGATGTTTCTATCCATTGCAATGGACAGGAAAATTGGCATTGACTAGACCAGAGACCAGATTTTACAGAGAAACATTAGAGACTCTAGTAACTTAGAGGTGCTACTTTCAATAACAGGAAAAGTAGTTAGTGGTGGTATTTTTTATATTGGTCATGCCCCAGTAACTCCCACAGTGCTCTTCTTTTGTAATACTGAATCCTTCATTGCTTGACAATGTTTATTTGCATTCTTTGTATTTTTTGCTCGAAGGGAAACGCTTCTGTGAGACTTCTTTTTTTTAAAAAAAGAGCTTTAATTTTGAAGTCTAGTTTCTGTATTTCTCATCTTCTCAAAGGGAAAAAAATAGATTTATAATATCTGAATGAAGAAAAGAAGACAGATAATATTAAGTACCTGACACCTCCAAAGAGCAAAGATCATCAGCTTTCTCTTTCAGTGTTACAGTTAGAAGGTGCATTTGACAAAGTTATGCTGTCAAATAGATATCTGCTGGCAAGATTTACACAGTTCTCTCACTCGTTATCTTTTAGTCATGACACAAAGCGTAGTTAAAGTCAAGTCACCACAGGTGACAAATGAGGAACTGTGTTTCTTCACTTAAAATCTTTGGCGATTTTAAAATGCACAAAGTAGTTGCATTAGTTTCCTGCCCTGTACGATGTTGGTCCTGAATGCATATTCCAAAATCCCACTCGTCTGTGTTGCTGCATTTCTGCTCACAACAATTTCACATCTGAGCATTTGAGTCAAAGCCCAGGGAAGTCAAAATGACACTGCAAGGTCTCAGGTAAGAGGGATATTCCTAAAAGACACCCCATACCCAGAAAGGTATGTCTGTTCATATCCCGTATGATTTTGGTCCATGGTCAGTGTCTGTCTTACAAGCAGAATTGCAAAATGCTTTACAGCGGGAAACTGAACCAGTAATGGACAGGCAGAAATCTCTTTTATTTCCTCAGTCCCACAGTCCTCACAGTCGGTTGTTTTTATTGTTTTCATTTCAACATTAGTTGTATTTGAGAGCTGCTGAGGAAGGAAGAAAATCTAGGCAAATCTCATGCTTATACTTTTTGTCCTACAGAAAAAGTTCTATATTCCTTTTTCTTTTATTCTTCCCAATTTTAAAACAGAGCTGAGATTTTTTTCTTGGCTATCTTTAGGGGTGAGGGAAAGTGATTATTTCTTAGCTTTAAACAGCATTTTAGCAATCCAGAAAAACAAACCTCTGTCATAATGAAGAGGAGTATCTTCACCTTGCAGCAGGTGATACAAGTAGTGTAGCAAGATTATTGTTTTTGCAAGGGTAAACTCTAGTTCTGTAGTTCAGACATAAAATAGGAATCTTTCTAGATTAGGAGAAGAAGGAGTTACAGAAATGCATAATCCTTGTCACAGTTGACCTTTTCTCTCCTTGAGCTTATGGGTGTTTTCTCAAAAAGTAGAGATCCTTGTTCTTGCTGTGCATGGAGGAGATAAGGACAGTATCACAGGGGGAGGCAGTTGTGTTTTCCTAAAAGGTAAATTACTCTTTAAGGAGGGAGGGAAAGAACAGACAGACACTGCTTGGGGGGGATGTTTTGCCCAGGGGAAGGAGAAAATACATAGTATCACAACTGAGATCAATTACACTGAAAAGACTATATGAAAAAGAGATGGGGGGGGATGTCCAAAAGTTGTAGAATGAAAATGGACCCACCAAGGGTGGGATGGCAGAGATCAGCATTCAGATTTGAAACTCCAGGTTTTTTAGAGAAAGAAAGGATGGGATGAGGGTTTGTTTTTTTTTTTTTAATCATCATCTGATGAAATGTTTATTTACTTGAGAAGAAAAGAAAAATGCAAATACAGGAAATCTTTCTGTGCCTGGGCTAAGAAAACCCTCAGAGTCACGAACACATTGAATAAATCCTGTTTTAGGCAGGTAACGGCTTGAAACTCCCCGCTGGAAACAAAGGTGGTTCACAATGATGCGTGACAGACGCAGAAGCAATGTGACTGTGAGGTGGCACAGTTATTCCAGTTTCAGGGATGACGGGAGTTTATCTAAGGATAAAGCAGGGAGGGATTCCCTGCGCAAGGTCAGCGTGGGGGAAAGAGATCCGGGGGGAGACCAGCTGTCTGTGCTTACTAACCTCTAATCCAGGAGGACGGCTTTGTTGTGCTGCTCCAGTACAGAACAGGTTAGATTGAATGCTGATGAGGTACCGGCCATCTAGGAAGTCATTTTCTGTTTCACTGATTTTGGTTCTTGTTGTTTTGTTTTCCCCTCTCTTTGTATGTAAAACAAGCGTTCAAGGAGTTCCTGAACAGAGGTCGCCCTGCTCCTCTGTAACAGCGGCATCGCGAGCAACGCGGCTGCTGCTGGCCGAAGGGCTCGCCTGCGCTTCACGAAAAGCCCCAGTAGTACATAAATTCAGATCTTCACCAGATAGATGATTTTATGTGGTCCACAGAAGAACAGGCCTTTGTCAGAATGAGACGATAGCTGACTTGGGGGGGGACAGACGGGGGAGAGAGGGAGGAGGGAGTTTTCTCAATTTCTGTGTATTTCTATTCAGCTGCTGCAGAAACATCCCCATCTGCTTTGAATCTACATTTTAATTCCAAACCCTAGCAAGAAATGAAGCAAGCTGTCTTGCCCTGCCTGGCAAAGTACACACATAGCAAGTTGCTGAGCTGAAAGCTGTTCCAAAATCCAGGAATGTAACAAACTTAAAAGCCAAGTTACCTGGCTTTGTGCTCTGTTTAACCGTACAATCGTGATAATCAGAAAATTAATTTCATCAGTCTGTCCTTTAAATGTTGTCACTTGTTCAAGAGGATGTGCTTTCTTTGCTGTCTGCTCTGTCAGGACCATGTGGTTTAGGGAAGTGACACAGTAAATAAGAAAACCCAAACCCATTTCATTTCTCTGGTGAAAGCAGGCAATGGAGCTTTACCTGCTCTCCTGCATGATTAATGGGTAGTGAAACAGAGGGTGCAAATTAAATTGTTGATTACCCTCACTTAAAACATCTATATCTGAATTCATGTAGTATGACGTGATTTTTGCCACTAACAGTAGAATCTTGCATATTTTTATATATATATATATATATATGAACGCTCAAGGGCTTATTTTAGCTTTATGATCTGCACAGTTTGAGTTTTTGCTTGCCTTTCCTAGTGCAGGAAATTTTATCCCTAACTGTCAACAGGTGTCAGAAACAGAAGCAGCTGGAGCCAGAGCTGAACAACATTTCTGTTCTGATCTGATAAACTTGCAAATAAACCACATGCAACTTCTGTTATGGACGCCCAGCAAAAGCTAATCGTGATGCAGACCCTAAGTTAATTTGTGTGCCTGTTTCACAAGCTGTAACGGGGGACAGTGAGTGATACACAGACTAACTTGCAGGCTGATAAGAAGCAGAGCTGCCTCTTAAATTGCTCCTGGCTGAAAGGAATCATAGAAATGCAAGTTATTTGCATTGCATTCTAGAGAGAGTATAATTTAAGGGATTTTTTTTTGTGATGGGAAGAAAATGGACAAGCGAAACTGTTGAAGCAAACTTAAGCTGTTGTGAGAAAAGACAGAAGAGGGTTTACTGTGAGCTGAAAGGGAAAAGAATTGAAAGATGCCCATTCAAATGCTTCATCTGCCTGCTAATTTTAATTAAGACTCCTCCTTTGTAACTATGCCACAGAGCCTGAGTCTTTAAAAAAAAAAAAAAAGAGTTGTCACTAGGCAGATTTCTGAGAGTCTCCTGATTGAATCATCATTTTAATCTCTTCACTGCCACCCCCCTCTCCTGAGCAGAAGCTACCGGCTGCATTATCTGACAATTAACATGGTGAGAAATGCTACTGCACTCCTCAGGGAGTTTCAGCGATGCAAAACACTGTTTTGCTGTGTGACAAAACCACCAAAACCGGTAAAATATCCCGTGTGGTAAAATATCCTGTGTTTTCTAAAGCCTGGATGCACACCTTGTTTTCACCGGGAAAAAAATACTCTTCATGAACTTTTTCTGAAACAAAAAATATTCCTTTCCTTCTCCTCCCTCCCCCCCCCAATATCCCCTCCAAGTCTGGAGAACTTGATAAATACAGTAGTCTTTGCGAAGCAGTACTGGTCAGTGACAAAAACTGCTGTCTGGGTTTGCATGTCTTTGCTCACCGACCTTGTACTTCCTCAGATCCTTCCCTGTCTTACTGCTTCATGTTTCACCTCTCTTCCCTAACACAGCACTAGAAACAGCTTCTTGCTCCGTGCCTGGTGGGGTCCCAGCCTGCTCTCCTGCACTGCCCCACTCCGACCCCACAGAAGCCAAGCCAGGTTTATTGAACCGGGTCACTGGTCCCAGTTAGACACCACCCACTGTACCAGTCTCCTCTCCTAGCAACACAAAAAGGAGCGGGGTGGTGGTGTGGGGGGGACGATATTAAAAAAAGCGAACAAATCCTTTCCATGTCTTCTCCCTCTGCCACCTTTGTAAGCCACAGATCAGCTCAAGCAAGGTCTGCCCACAGGGACACGCTAATTGAGATGCTGTTTGGCAGCAGACTCTGTCCTTGCACAAACGTTCACAAAATGACTAATTAAAAACAAGCCTCTTGCCCTGCTTCCTTCCCTCGACAAGTTAACATAGGCATGTTTTTCCTTTCATTATTTTATGGACAACAATAACGAACACACTAAGGAAAGAGCACTTCAGGAACAGTTTTGTCTGAAGAAAATACCAAGGGTGGTTGTCCCTTTCTTCCCCCACACCCTGATGGCTGCCTGCCTTGCTGGGAAGGTACAAACCAGGAGGAAGTCGTGCGAGAGGGGGTATACGGGGAAAGGTGGGTTGTTCCAGGCAACTTCTAATTATAGTGAAAAAGGAGGAAATACGCTTAAGCGTAAGAGTTCTGTTTCTGTTGTCCCAAAAGTACTTTGGGTATTCGATATGAGAATCAACAGATTTTCTGTGAAACCAAGAAGGTTAGGTCTCGGTGAGGAAACCCTTCGGGTTCTGCTGCTCAGCTGAGCATCTGTCCTCCCACAGCCTTGCTTGGAAACCAGAAGGCACCAAGTAGGAGCGCAGAGCGCTGTGTTACTCCAAAAAGCACACATGATGCCAAATGGGCAGAGCTCTTAACTACATCATAGATAATCATGGTGTAATCACGGAAACATGCAAGGAATGGGAGTAGCTTTAATTCAGGAAAAATAGCTAACTAGGTTGTGTAATGGGGAAAACCAGCAAATGCAGGAGCAGAACGCAGTGGTGAGGTGACTGCTGCAAAGCGGGCAACAGAGCGATTTCCACATCGATTGGAGATCATGAAGCAACAGGCTGGATTTTTATCTAGCTGTTGTACGTGACTAACAGAAGCTCTGCGTGCATGAAACGCTGAGGAACCGCTTTCACTGTTACTCTGTTGCATGTGTGTTCATTGTTGTCTAAACTTGGGAATAATTGCTGTGAAACTTTCAAGCGTGTAAGAGTTTTCCTGTAGGCAGAGCGGACAAATCCCCAAGGGAGAAAGGAGTTGGCTCCTTGTGAGGACCTTGATCTCTAGACTTGGAGAGGAACAGCTTTGCTGTGCTGGAAAAAGCTGCATGCGCATCCACGTGCTTTGGAGACAGCCTCCTCGCTGGGCCTGAGCCAGCTGCCCGATAGGAACATGCTGAGGAAGCAGCTCTCCGCTTCACGCGCAGCCAGGCTGCTGGTCGAGTGCCCGCAATGCACAGGGACACAGAGGGGAAGCCGTGTTTATTCCTGCCGAGGCTAGGGAGGGACAACAGGAGGGACAACGGTGTGGCCCAGGGCTCACCCTCCAGGTGGCCGGTGGACATTGTTCTTCCCAGCAACCGCTCAGGAAACCTTAACAGAACTTGAGTGCAAGACTGAAGAAATGAGCAAAAGATGGGCCAAAACGTGCGATGGTGTTTAAGCACAGACATGCAGATGGGCACCTCCTGAGGATTTACAAAATCATTTTGGTAGTTAACGTAATTAGAAACTTCATGGGAATTACAGAAGTACCTATCTGACTCTCTAGACATCTAAATGCCTCTGGGGAGACGGTCCTTAGGGCCTGCTTTACCAGAAGTCAGGTATGCAGTTTTGGTGGCCACAGTACGCACGGATCAGGTGCTTGTGAATGCAACTCTCCTGCAAGGTGCCTGAGCTCTGCTGCGTACTGCTGGTGTTTTGGTAGCCAGCTCTCCAAAACGCCTGCCTCTGGCATTCGATCAGCAGTCCTGTATGTAGTCTGTGGAACTGCCGCTGACCTCCGTGAGATCCTGTCAATACGTGGACAGTCGCCAGAATTAGCCTTATGAAGCTGAGGTCAAAGTGTTATGCAAAAAAGAAAAGTGCAGCAGCAATTCCACCTTGAGCCATGATACCTGAGCTCCCTTGCTAAGCAGGCAAATTAACTCAGTTACAAGGAAAAGCCAAATGCTGCAGGAAGTAGGGCTCATATTTCCCTATGTAAAACCACCTTCCCCTTGTGTTAGCACCAAACCCTCAACACAGAAAGACAAAGTAGCTTGATTTACAGGCACAAAAATCTGTCATCCTCTGAAATAGTTAACTACATTTTTGTTCACAGTATGGAGAGGGCAGGGAGTGAAAGGAGTGATCTTTATATGTTGGGGTTTTATTTATATAAACTATACAGAACACCTTGACAATCTTTGGGATACACAGAGCTATATATAGAAATGTGAGTAACTGTATTAGTGAGCGTGATGCTGTGTGCAAGCCAGAATATTCCCAAGTGTTTTCAGCCATGTGCTTTCCTTCCCCCCTCTAGCCTTGCACAGGTTATCCTAAATCACTTTAGCATTATCTAAAATAACTTTTTCTTGCCTTTTACGGTAGTTATTTCTGTATGAATACTATGTAGCCTGAGACTTCCTCAAAAACTCCCAGTTTGTCTTGCAGTTTCTACTGAATAAATACCTTTATTAGGGTCTTGTAAAGCTCTACCTCCATCCCATTGGAGTAGGTTATTCTGCAGTGAGCAGGTTATACAAAAAACTCATCACTGGAGAAGTAGAAGTGCTATGATGTGAGAGTCGGTAGATCAATAACCCCAACAGGCTGATGATTCCTCCAGAATTTGTACATACCTATCGTTATCCTGAATTACTTACAGAGCTTTTTAGACCCAAACACTAACCTAAGAAGTAACGTCTTTCCAGGCCATGTAATCACACAAGGGGTTTCAGTACTGTTACTTGTATTTTGAGGTTTAAGAACACAATGCTGTGAACTACTATTTGTTACTCCTGAGCTGAAATGCAAATGCTAAATGATTCTGATGGGAGTGGGAACTATTCCTGATCTGGGACCCATGTCATGCTTTCCAAGCAGGTAGTTCTTGGGAGCAACAAGCTTCAGGAAACCTGAGAGTCCCGTGGGTTTGCTTTTCTTGGGTGGCTGAGTTTAAGCAGAAGCTTTTCCTGTGGCTGGAACATGTATAAGGGCTCTCTTCCATGAGGGTTCTCTGGCATTTAATAACATGTGAGGTTATGCATTTGTTGTTCCCTCACTTGGGACGTTTAGAGGGTTTTTCTCCTTTACCCAGCTTCCGATCTTCGCAACAGTTGGAGCACTAAATCTATCACACATGGCTGAAACCAGCCAGTTGACTCAGACTCTCTTTGTGGGGGATGGACAGGCGCATATGCATGGTATCATCACATATTATTCATTTTGCCGGGAAACTAATTTAATATATATTTTTCTAGATATAAGAGGGATGTATGACGGCAGTAGCATGTGGTAGTGAGCAGAATGGTCGCTGGTATTAATAGATAAGGGAAATCCATTCAAAACGAAGAGCAGAAAGCTGTCTGACATACCACCTTTAACTACGAGTCAGAGGACACCAGGGAACACTATCTTTGAGAACTGGAAGTGGAGAGGAGACAACAGAGAAGGGTAATTTTTAAACAAGCCTGGACAGTAGTTGACTCCTGGACCTTGCAAGGTCAGTGGGGATTATGTGAGGAGATTCTCTGGAGGCAACTGGAATGGGTTCCTGGAAGACACTCACTGTTTGGGTTCACAGAGAGAGGTGAGAAGGTAAGAAGTAAAACCAAGCAAGCCTTTTTCAAGCAATAGACTTACTGTAATCTGGGACTGGCTAGAGGAGAGTACTTTGGATTGATAGCTTTCTTGTCTTCTGTGGAGAGAAGTTTGGTAACTGATGTTTTGGGGACAGCAAATCAGAAGTGTTTGACAGTGCACCCAGAGCAGTGCTTCAGAAAGGGGCAGGGCAGAGAGGTGGTGCAGTTTAGAAAAATTCTGGGTTGTTTTAATGCATGTTAAGTCATGCAACTGCAGGGTAGGAATTTTGTGCCAGTCAACAAGTTTTCCCAGAGAACAATTTCATACACGTTAAAGTGACACACATGTGAAAGGCTGGAGAGCCTCAGAACCAAAAGGGACTGGAAGCTGGGAGTGTGTTAGAGGAAGTCCCTTCCTAATTTTTAATTTAGGAAGGAAACTGTTTCAGAAACAGTTGAATGTAGTTGCAAAGTTTGGTGGCAGGAACTGGAGAGAGTAGTTTGAAGGATGTGAAGGGAAGCAGGGTAGTCACACAAGCAGAAAACGTGTAGGTGCTTCGGGAGCAAGCAGGGTGCAAAGAATTAAGTAAGGAGAGTGCTCTATGTATTCAGATACAGATGCAGACCTTGGTCAGATTAGCGAAATCAGATGTCTGGCCTTCTTTGGACAAGAGAAGAAAAGCAGTGAGATAAAAGGAAGGATCTTAAAGGAGGGCAAGAATAGATGAGTGAGAATGTGAAATGGGGAAGGCTAGATATGAAAAAAGAGGTTCTGGATACAGTGGAAGAAAAAGCTTGCTAAAGCAAGTTTTGAAATAAAGCAGTGATGCTTTTCAGCTTGTAGAAAGTGAACAGAGCAAGCGAGAGGTGAAACAAAGTTTATATAGCCAAGAAAGGAGATGATAAAGAAATAAGACTTTCTGTTTTCTTCCTTTTAAAGCCATGCCACTAACAAAATTGTGAGGTTCGGCTGTGAATGAAGATTGTTGCTCTTACCTACTTCTACAGCTAACCTGGTGTGACCAAATGGTAACAGCGACGGACATGATGAGAGAAAGGTCTCTAGTGACTACATAGGCAAAAATGAGGAGGAATTTACCCATCTAGCTAGTTCGTAATAGCTGCGATGAACATCCCATTCAAAACGATCAAATGGCTTATACGATATCTTTCCTGTGACCCGTGGAACCGAATCTGTGTCATGGAGTAAGGTCACTACACTGTCAGCTGGGTGACAAACCTAGTTTGAGCATTGACTCGGGATTGCAGGCCATGGGCCTCGGGCCAAGGGATGTCGAGCGTGCCACAGAAGTGACGCGCGTACTCCCGGCGGAAGGCTTCCAGCCGATCGGCACGCCGCCACGCCATCCCCATGCCAATTCATGGAAAGGCAACCGTGCCGCCTCTGAAGGGAGCGACTCGTCTGGCTGTCCAGATGGATGTGGCGCTGCGCTGGCAGCAGTGAAAACCTGGCGGAGAGGAGAAAGGAAGGGAGTCTGTTGGGTCATCGTTGGTCATTTGTGACCAGCTTTCTAAGGAGCCTGAACACTTGCTGAAGATGCCCTGTTCGCTTTGGCCAAAAAAATCTGGTAATTTTGCAAGAAATGGAGGAGACAAGGGCAGATATCGCACTGCTGTAGATCGGGGTAGCTGCACTCATTTCAGCAGAGACATTCTGGTTGAGTTTTGGCTCAAGGTCTGCACAATGGCATTAGTACAATGAGACTCTGTTACCTACGCTGCTGTGAAACAGTACCGTTCCAGATATTTCTGGTGTAACATAGATGTAAGCCTGTCCCCTCATGCGTTACTGCTAAGATACGTTGGTGCTGAGAGTTTGTTTGGGGTTTCAGCGTTGGTTTGAACAGGTAGCAGCCTCGTTGCTGCAGTTTAATCCTTCAAACAATGCCATGACAACTGCACCACATGGTGCCTGCCAGGTTCAAGCAAGGACATAGTGGAGTGCACGTCAACAGTGGAGCTGCAAATGAGGTAATGTGTTATCAGCAGACAGGTCAGGGCTCTATGTATCAACTCCTGGAGCACAGAGTGACTAAAAATAACTTTCTATTGCAAGTACCCATTTCCCGAAGAAGGAAATGCCCTTGTGTCCTGGTTGTTTAACACCTTCCACCCCAAACAAACCAGGAATGACTTATCGCAGTTCCTGCATCCCTTGATATCCCAGTGGTCTAGCTGGATGACTGGCTCAAGTGCTCTGCTTTCACCTCCAGAAAGTGACCAGAAGTCAAGAGTAATATAAAGACCTGAGCAATCCCAGCCACAGCCCCATCACCTGACTGTCACCATGGGTAATATTACAGTTATGCACCAGCCTCCCTCAGGAATGTGAGCGGCTGGAGCAAGTGTGGGACTGAACTACTCCTCATGCCTTTTGATCATCAGATCAGGGTCTGGACTACTAAATAACCTCACACACCAACTTCCCACTTGGGTCTGAACTGTGAACAGAGAAGTCTTTGCCTTCTGTTATTAAGCTGGACTTTATATCTGCACACAGACACCAGAGAGATCCCAAGCAAGTNAAAAAAAAAATCACTATTCATCTGTAGCTTGTCGTGTGCCCTAAGAGGTTTATTTTATCCGCTAAACTGCAGTGGATGTTTTGGGCCTTGCCATGTATGAAGAGCTGTACAGCACAACACTTCAGCGCGAAGGGTGTGAGTCTGTTCTCCCTGGCACTGTGGAGCAGCATGGGTTCAAGTCAAGGGGAGAACTGAGGTCCAGTTTCTCATGAACACTGGGGAAAAGAAGTTTCAAACCTAGCTACTCTAATTGTATTTATGCATCTTCACAAAAATGTTTATCTGATTTCTGTTGGCAGCATGTTTCACTACCTTGTCTAACAGCTCTGACGCTTTTACTACTGGCCAGGCAATTTCTATTCCCCCTGCCCTCCTAATTATTACTTTTCCAGATGTTTACATTAGTAAGTCATAGAGTATGCTAATCCTATCTAATGAGAGTGGCAGATTTACAACTGTGCCACTACAGGCCAATGCAATCTTCTCCTGAAGATATTACTGCTTTGAGAAACCACAATAGAGGGCAAAAATCCACAATAAATAAATAAATAAAGCAAGCCTCAAACACTACTTGCATTAAAGAAAGGGAGGGATCCTCTTCAACGAAAAAGCAAAAGCGTTTTGAAAAGGCACGTACCAATAGATACACCAGAAACAAGCTTTCTCTGAAGTAAATAATCCACAACACATCTCCCAGTGACCGAAACCACAAGTGTTTTATTAGCACACGTAAGCAATGAGCTTAAGCAGGGCCATTGGATCAGGCAGGCCAAAACTCCTCCACGTTTGCATTAATTGACTCAGGACTGGGCTTTTTTTTTGCTTGACTACAGACAGTGCAGAGAGTATAAAAAGGACAATTGAGCACCACTGCTGAGCATGTCTCTTCTTCCCATGTTGCACACCCTGGCAACAAATCAATTTTGTCTTTTGCTGTGAGACTCTCTCTCTCTCCGCCAGCTCAAAATTACTCTCCCAGAATCCTCTAGAGCAACTTTTTTTTCCCCTCTACAGTTCATCCTGCCAGTTGCCACTTTAGTAAATAGCATATAGCAAGCAATAACTTTATTTTTTCCATTCCCTCTAAAGGTTAACTATAGGTGAACGTTTTATTCTTTATAACAAGTAATTGACATGCATGAGCCAACTTTCTGTTCAGAACATAATTTGTATTCTTGAGAGATCTGTGCGTATTCTTGTTCATATTGCTTCTTCCCTGAAGGGATCTGGGAGGGGGAGGAGAGGGAGAAGCTTTTAAAGTTTGGCTCACAAAAGTTACAGAGAAAGATCTAGGCTTTCAGCTCCATCAGATAAATGGTAATGTAACTGCACAATGTACAGTACAGTGGCACGTACTGATAGGAAAAGAACAGAGTAAATAACGGGGAGGGAGAAGGGAAGTCAGCAGGCAGAGAAAAGAGAATGCTCAGCATTCAGGCAAGCTTGCTGCTAAAATATAAATCATCAGAAACTTTGATCCCAAAGGTTGGTGGGCTTACCTCCCTCATTACTGACACAATTCAGGTGGGATTTTAATGGGAGCTTTCTAATGAAAAGTCAATGCAGTTCTTCATATCCTTACACTTGGGCAGCATTTGCTTAATCAAACTTAATGATTTGATCCCAAGATCACTGAAATCAGATCTGTTTCAGTCACTTCAGTGGGTTTAGGATTAAGTTCAAAAAAGCACCACTTTTATGGGGGTGCAGCGGGGGTGTTTAAGGAGTGTGCTTTTTTTTTTTTTAAATAAATCAAGAGTCTTCTCATGTGGTTACATCTTCTTGTGAGAAGGTCTTTTCAGAATTTATGTATAAAAAGAGTGTCAGCACATACGCAATGCCTGTAATTTAGAACATAGCTTGCAGGTTGTGGTCTCCTTGGTCAGGCTGGTAGGTGTGGTGGGTACAGCTGCGTAATCCTTGCGATGCCATAATCTGTCAGCTGCCACTTCAGGCCTTTAATTTTACCACACAATGGTGAATTTTTATTTTGTAGTAAGGATCTTCAGCCCCCGTACATACAGTTTTTTCACAATTAAACAGATGTAAGACCCGCTTTAGCAAACAGAGAACATGTTGCAAAATTAATGTGAAATCACATTTAAAGACTTGATAATTCACACTTTCACGTACGAGGGTAGGTCCTGCCTCTCAGAAGTGACCTCCTTAGCTTGTAACATTCAAATTTATTGTTTTAGAAGAGTGAACAGTGTATTTTTACTCAATAAAATATAATTTACAGTCAGAACTGGGACAGGATTATATATTAGTTGCATATTATCATGGTGACTTAGGAGACGTAACTAGTGGAGAGTCTTCACACTACTTAGGTTACAGTATCCTCGTGTAGCCCCGACTTGCAGTTGCCTGCTGCACCCACTAACAAGCATCCTCCACACACAGATCCCAGTTGTCTAGTAAAAAAATTACTCTAAATACTAAGTAACTAAGACAACCTACCCAAACACAGCCACCTATCTTGTACAATGAAAGCCTGAAAGAGCACCACGAGGTTATTCTTTCCACTCACACTTTCTTTCAAACAGGTGTGCAAAGAGAACATATCAGAGAGATTTAAATAGAAGGTTAAGCAGACTGTAAATTTCCATCTACACTTGGTCTAATTAAAGCTATGAACATACTTGAGACTGAGAATTTTGTTTAGAGTAATCCCTTTATCAAAACTGTCATATGCCAGGAAATGTTAGAAGCAGAGTTTCTTATTCCCCATGTTCTTGAGCTACTGTGTCTGCCATTTAAATATCAACATTTCTCAACAGCTTTCAGTTTAACCCACAGAGGTTTCCCACAGTAACTACTGGCTGACTTATGAGCCCCTTACTCATAGCGGTGATTAGTTAATTCCACAAATAGCTCCAGTGACTGCAATGGGATCACATTTAATTATGACTGCATCAACGTAAAAGATTTCCAGCCCTTTAGGACTAACGCAGATAGTGCTATGAGATAATCGCAACAGCAGCACTCTCAGAGGCTGTGATCACCAGACTTTTTTGCTGCTTCTGCTCGTGTGAGTGATAAGCCACTGCACCACAGACAAGTGGCAAAATGTTACTATTGCAAGCTGTGCTAAGCCTGGGTTTTTCCATTTTCATCTTCCTACAAAGAGCTCTCTGCCTCTTCTGACTCTTGTATTCTACCATAAAAGCAGTATTTTAAGCTCTAGGGTGCAAGGATTTTCTCAACTTCACACCGTCTCACTTGGCAGGGTCCTGAGTTTTGCACCTCTACCCAGTATTTGCACTTACAAATAATTAACAGATTATACAGGAAAAAATATTTATGTGCTATTTATGTACCACGGCAATGTCTTCAGGCCTCAGCTGAGCTAGGGGCCTCCTTCTGTTAGACACTGTAAGGATATATAATGTGCTTTTGATTCCCCTCACTGTTATCTGTTTCTTCCCAAAGGGCTACATTGTGAGTTTCTTACATGGATGCAGTTAAAACCACATGTGATCTCACTGCAGTCAATGACATTATTTGTGAGAGTAACTAATCATCACTGTGGAAAAGCGCTCATGTTCAGGTCTATAGTTAATGAAGGGAAAAGGGGAAAAAAGCTTTTCAGTGCAGGGACTACAATCCTACACGGAGCAGCAGTCAAAGCCTAGGACTGGAAACAGGTGCTCACACATCAAGCAAGCCCTCCTGAGGCCACCGAGTGGGTCCAGGGCTAAATCTACATATAGACCACAGGGTTACCCGTTCCCCTAGGGCTCCTTTTGCTGGTGTCCCAGGAACAGATTTCCCTGCTCAGTTTTTGCCTGCATGCTACCAAGTTTTCTTTTTTGAGAACTGCTATGTAATAACCTAAAATAGCCTGCCCCATCCATCCTGAGTGCAGCTGGGCAGAGTTCCTTCGTAATATCTGTCATGCCTAAAAATATTCCTGTTATGAAAATAGAGACAGAGATACTATGTCTGTTTTTGTGTGCTGTGCCTGTGTGTTTAGTGTACGTGTAAGTACGTGTGGAGTAAGTCTGAGGGTGAGCTTCCTCATCCACGGAGCATGAATGCTGCACTGAAGAATTATCTAAAACAGTGAGCTTCATGAATAAGGGCTTGATATTTGTTTCAGAGTATTTGTCTATGGCTCTACTGCTGTGCTATAAATACATCTAAACCAAAGCAGGCAATATGTAAAGCAGGGCAGGGAATACCTCTGACTTCTAGACTTGCAAAGCTGCGGGCAGTGCTGCTCACGGTACTACTTCGCAGGGGTGAGAGAGAGAAAAATACAACCAGGAATGAGGCAGCCTAAGCCTCATGAGTGAGATGAGGCATAATACTTGATTCGTTTCCAAGGAAAGAAACTAAAGGACAGTGCAAAGTAGGCAAGATGTACTTTGACTGGTGTGTAGAGGATGATAGTGGTGAGGACCATAGTGACAAAGCAGAAAGGTGGGAGGTGTTTTAGATCATATGTGGTTTTCCTCCTCTGAAAGTTTTAAGTCATAGAAAAAGCCCGTAGAGGAATCAGATATGACCATACAGAAACAGGAACCAATGAAACAAATTAAGTCTCGGGGTAGAGGAAAACCCTAGTAGTTGAGTGTTTCTCACAGCTTTTTTCCCCTCTTTCTTTTTATTTAAACGATGATGTGTTCAGCTTCATAAAAGAGGCAAACCCTGCAACTGGGCCTGCCCAGCTTAGGTGTTTTAAAGTGCGAAGGGAAGCAAAAACATGCAAGCACAAACACCTGCTGAGTTTAGGAGAACAGAAAGAAACAAGAGAAAGGATGAAGCAAAGAAAATGCCCAGGTTGTCTCCAGTTCCCTCTGAACATAGTCCAGGTCAGCANTGTACTCGTTGTCTGTGACTGCTGAAAACTACTTCTTAATTCCCTGGAGGGAGAGACACAGGCAGATGAGGCAGCACTTTCCTGCCCAGTTCTGCACAGGAGAACCAGTAACCCTTCCAAAAAGACTGCCATTTACCCCCCTGAATATCCCGATTTAGTGCAAACTCATATTCACATATATAATTAACATTTTAAAAGGATTTCTAAAGTCTGTGTCATAGCCTATAAAATTCTTTGGCACACGCAGAGGAATTTAGGTACTTTCAGGTTAAAAGAGTTTTGGCAGAATAAAGAAAACTAGAAGCAGTAATAAAAAGCCCAAATCCCTGAAAGTACACAATATGTCCTTCCCCATGCATTAGGCTGCAACAAGTGTGTTGATAGGCAACTTTAGATATGCAAGGATGAAGTAAACAAAAAGCCTGAGGATTGCAAAGTAAATATTTGGGTGTATTAGCTAACTGTTTGTGGGTGTTTTGTGCTTTTAAATTTGTTTGTATTAATGTTTGAGTCCAACTCACCTTCCAAAAAAAAGATAACTGAAATGAACTGTCTCCTGCCCACAGTCATCTCCCTCCATCAATATTTTTGCTTATCTCTCCTCTCATGTTTCATGTTGTTTCAAGCAGCTCTTTAGCGAGCCACAAAAATGTTAGCTATCCAGCTAGGTTTAAGTGGACCCCAGCTGAAGTAAATACTCCATGCAGGCATACTATCTTTCCTTTCCATTTCTTGGTTAGTCCTCTTCGGGCCTGCTACATGTAGATCAAGAGTCTTTAAAATGTTTAGTGAGGAGACCATGCATTACAGAAACTATTGCTTTCACAGTGCTGTGTTTCTATAGTAACCATCTTATTAAAGCACTGCAGCCATCTGCTTTAAATATTAACTTCACAAGACCATCAGGACTAGCTTAAAACAATATCACATGTTCATTAAATATTAAAACTAGAAACAAAAGGAGAGAACTACAGGAGAGAGCTTTTTCCTGTTCCTTCAATCTAATCTTTAAAAAACTCCCCAACACTGGTTTGCTCTTTTTAGATAATTTAACAGTTCATGCCACTGCTTTAAGAAAGCACTGTTTAAGTGACCACACTAGCTGCTGGTGGCATAAACTACAACTTTCTGGGTGTTGCAAAAACGAACAAATGAAGAAAATAGCTTCTTAGGGTAGGTGGTCGCTTTGTATATGCTCCTCCTAATAACAGATTTTCTTGACCCTGTTTTCACAGCAGAACTCTCAGACGTACTGTGGCAAAGTCTTCAGAGGAGGGAGCACAGAGGGAAATGGCCAGCAGCAGCTGAGAAGTGCCTCACTGGAGCAAACAACTGTCTGTTTTTATCGTGGTCTGCTAAAGGGCAGATGCCTCAGAGGAAGGTATAAACACTCAGTAATGCATTCACCCAACCTCCAGCTTACAGCCAAAACCATGAGACTTAAAACCCCCTACGGAGCCTAGACGTTGTCCTAATTCACAGAAATGCCTCCTACTTACAAAAGAACCTGCACCAGCAACAGGTTGTGACAGCAAGGTCCTAAGATAAAGCACACCCAATCGTATTTGTTTCCTTTCAGCAATTTGAAATATGTTGGCTGTTACTTCTTCAAATGCTCTCTTTCTTCAAACTGTGCTAGAGAGCCGAAGGGAAGCTCCTGAAAGCCCTTCTCTGCCTTTAACGTATGGTATCTAGCTCACCCTCCAACGTTATTTTCACTGTGCTCTACCTCCTGCTCCCTCATTCTGTGCTGCCCATTTTGAGGCCCTGACCCAGCACAGGCTATTGTATTTGGAGTCAGAATACATGGGAACACTCATAATTTGCAAATTTCAGCTGAAAATTTCACTGGAACAAGAGGAGAATTCAGATCTTCCCATGGCAAAACCACACACCTCTGGCACTGTAGCTCAAGGGAAATCTTTTCTACTGTTTTGGGTTCTCTGAAACACGCTTCTGTCTCCATCCACTACAGCTTAACAAAACCATACATACTACTAAGATTAAGTACTGTATTGCATCTGTTTTTCCCCACTTCCCTTTACTGCCACATTGAGCAAGTGCCTACTCTAAGCTGTTTATGATATTGTCCAGATGATCTTTTGCAGGAGAGAACTCTTTGCATTATGCATGGAATAGCAGCAGTGCACCCAGGTAACACAGACACAGCCCTTGTCCAAGAAATTCACAGTCTAGTGGATCACCAGACCCTCACAAAAATGCAATTACTTATTTTAAGATTCCCCCAGTATGTATTTCCTCCTCCTTGATGACACCAACTTCTCTGTTTTCACACACTAGCTTTTTTTCTGAAGTTGTTCTGGGGTTTCTCGTATTGGTAACCCAAGGGCAATGTCTCAAAATGCAGGAACAATCGTGAGCACAAACACTGAATGAGGAACAGCAGTTCCCGGAGTTACAGTGAATATCAAGCTGAACAGTTGATGTCAATCCTTTTGAGAAAAAAAGGCAATTTTTGCACAGGCTATAGTCCTATTTGTGTGGCTTTGTCAGGCATTAAGTTACCTTTCTTCTCAGCCTTGGCAAGGCCTCAGCTGGAATGCTCTATCTGTCCAAAAAGAAAAAAGTTGATCAAAACAAGAAGACTTGGAAGAATACAGAACCTCCACTAGCAGAGGGCTTCTAGAGCAGATTATCCAAGTATTTGTCCAAAGTGACAGTTATGATTTATCTGGCTTGGGAGAAGAAGATGGATTAAATTGTCTCTTCCATGCCTATTTCATACAACTTTTAGGAACAACTTGTCCGTCTTTCTCACTGCTGTGCACTGGTACAGGGAAACTCATTTTAGTATATCCTGGTGAGAATTTTCCTAGATGAGGGTGCAAGCAAATTTGCACAGGTCATAAGGGGCTCACAAAGGGAAGACACTGACCACTGTTCCCCCCAGAATTAAACAAACCCCAGTTTTCCACATCAAAACTTCATGCCGGAGCACGACATTCTTTTACATGGAGTTTCATGCTATTTGCCATGCTTGAGAGACACATTCTCTCCACACTCGTGGACCTACGGCAAGGAAAAATAATTAGGGAAAAAAAAAAAAAGCTGCCAGGATAGCGGAACATGAGTAGAAGAGAAGGCCTGATTTTGCTGCTTGTGGTGTATCTCTATTGAATTCATAAATCAGGGTTTCTGCTGTTTGTCTGTTACATAATAAAGGCTGTCTTCTTTCGTTGATGTATATTTTGGCTTCTAGAAATGGGGGTTTTGTCATATTTTGGAGCTTTGGAGGTTAGCCCTGGCCAAAGGCAGGCTAGTGGGCAAAGCACAGTAGTGTTTCTTGTAGTACTGAAAGACATGGGAAGAAACATTAGCACCTCACTGGTTTAATCCTGTGAACATGCAGAAGAGCCACTGCTGGCATGGCTCAGCCAACTTTTATTTTTTTAAACTTACTCTATAACATGGGATTTTCTTGCTTTCCTAAGAACATCTCTGGGCATTTTTCCCCATACGTTCCCCAGTACTGTAAAAATCTAAAATACTCCTTGTTCCTTTCATTGGTTTTGTTCTCTTTTGCCACACATTGTAGTTCTTGTGACTCTTGAATTAACAGGACTTGTTTTATTTTTAAGTAGGGCGATGGGAAGCATTTTCTGCCTGTGGTTTGTGCTGAGCAGATATTCTGCAGGCCTGTTGCATGTTCCTACCTTGCCTTTGAGGGCTGTGGGCAGTTACGTAACTTAATGTATTGTCCAGCAGGTGTTCTGTATGTTTTCTTTTTCTGTGCACAAAAAGAATAAGCAGTTGGTCTGTTAAGGAACCGTGTTCTGCTGAGAAAGCAATGAGTAAGAAAGACAGAGGAACAATGTGGTCCCTGTCTGTCTACCTCCTGGGCCAGGGAGTCCTCCCGCTGCCTCGTTCAGTGCTGCAAATTTTAGTAGGTAGCAAAAATCAGTGCCATCCAAGATTCCCAGCTCCAAGAGACATCAGTGAAAAATCCCTCAGGTAGATACCACAGGCGCTGTTTCATCTCTTCTCCATCTCCCCCTGCTTTTTTGGTAGACTGGCTTTTGGGGGGCGCAGGGAGAAGAGGATTGGCAGAAAATTATACATTGGTGAATAATATCTCTCTCTCTCTCACACACACACGTGGCAGAGAAAGCTATAGCTGAGGACAGTTGTTTATTATGCCAAGTGATTCTTTTCCCCAAACTACGTACTGACATGATTATTGATCAGCATATGTTCTAAGCATAAGAAAAATCAAAAGTCCCAAGTCTGTTTTCTGGCAGTTGGGTAAAACTCTTTAGTAAGAATTGCACCCATGCATCTGAAGACATAATTAAACTTTAGGTGTGCCTTTTGCTGAACTTGTTAAACAAGATTTCCATTACTTTTTTACCTAGAGGACAAACCCATGACAGAGTCTGTATTTATTTTGAGATACTCATCTAAACTGACACAATGGCGGTATTCACCCTGTAGCACACAATGGTAGTCTTACACTATTTGCTTCCATCCTGCCCCCAACTAAAAGCACTGAATAAAATAATCTTCATCATAAGCAGCATTTCTTTCTTTATATTCTCTTCATCGGGCAACTAAAAGAAGCTCTTCGTATAACGTAAGAAAATATCATAAATGGTAACAATAAGAAGATTCTCTGAGTCAAAGATGCACCAGACATATCATTTGTGTATCTGTATCGATCTTACACTGGTTAAGTTAAATGTACTGGTAAAGCCCACAGACATCATAAATACTAATAAACCAGTCCTTGTAAACCTCAGTACTTTCCGATTCAGAACATTTTAAAAAGCGCTTCAGGACTTCTGGAGAAAGACTCCAGAAGAGGTACAGTGATGTACCCAGATAAAAAGCTATATACATTTAGAGAAGATTTTATAGTAAGGCTCTAGTTCTCCTTTCTCCGAGTCTGCCCATACTTGTACAGTTTCACAGTAAGGTGGATTTGCTTTCCTCAGGCAGGAGAAATGCCACAAAGAACTCTTAAAATAGGACCACAGCAGTGACCTATTTTCAGTACTTCCATTCTTATTTCTAGGTCTATTATACACAGTGTAATGAACATTGTAATGAACATTCAGCAGTGAAAAGACATCAATAACTGACGCAAGCACATTCGCTTGCATTCCAAATGCAACATTAAAAATCAGCTAGGAGACTGGACAAAACCAGCGATGGGTCAGGGGCTGACCTGCAGAGCACTTCACCTGCTCAGGTTAGAGCTACCTGAAATGAAATGAATTAGTGACCAGGCCAGAGTGGACACATGTCGGCCTCTCTTGTTTTATTTTGTTCGCATAGTGAAAAAAATCTGCAGAAGCTTTGACAACTCTAATGCAGAGCTGCCATGAGTAAGGATGGAAAAGGTGAAGACTATGGACTAGCTTTATACTTACAAAAGTTTTATTCAGTAATGGGATTGAATTGCATAAGAGAAGAGGCACGGAGAAGCTCATAGTGTATCTTTCCTAAGGGCTTTGTCATTATGATCTTTACAAACACTGAGATGTATCATAGTAACTACTATAAAATAGAACTACCGTCTTTCTACCACCTCATCTGCTTCTGAAAGGTCAATCTTCCTATTTGGGAGGGGAAAAAAAAAAATCCTTCACCATTTAGTAGGCTTTTGCAAAGCTGGGATTAAATTCTTTTGATTCCAAAAGTAAAAACTGGAAGTGATTTATTAACAAGCATGGGTTATTTTTGCTAGTTTAGCAGCTTTTTCAAGAAAGCTCTGTTTATCTTTGGCAGCCAGTCACAGTTATATAGCCTGTCTTCCTCCACATACATGTATTTCTGAGAAAACTTCAAGAACGCTAGAATCTGTCAAGAACTAATCGTCTGACCATGTACTTCCATTTTACAATATACTGCTAACTTCTAGGAAGGAAACTGCTTTAGAGTAATTTGGCATACAATACAAACTTCTTTGAGGAACTTCAAGGGTAAGGAAGGGACACTTTTTTTTTTTTTAAAGTAGACATCTACTGTGTCCAAAAGTGATTTTTAAAAAAGATATATCAAGATAGAATCTGGACATTTGACAGTTGAGTATACAATGCCTGGTTTGCTAAAAGGGTGTTTCGGCTACGCATTTTTTTTCTTAAGGCCCATGTCAAAAGATCAAGTCAGCTGTAGAGTGCTATTTGTATTTTGTAGATGGAGGTGTATCATTTGAAATTACTAAGGCACCTTTTTCCTAAATGGATGGTCACAACCTGACTACAAAGCATTCATTAGTGCCCAAGTGCAAGTGTTAATAAAGGAATAAAAAAGGAACTGTCCATCAGGAACCACACGATCACGCAGTGTTCTTTTCTTTTAGCCAAAGTAAGCCAGCTTTGCAGTTCCTTCCCGCTTTGAAAATTTTATGTACTTTCTGAGTCAGTCCAATGCAGAAACAGACCTACGGTGCCGAAGAACACAGTCACTTCTGTCCCCGAGTTGCTGAATCACTTACCCGCCGCTCCTGCTAGTTAATAGTAGCTATTTTTAGTTTACGGTGGAAAACTCTCTCGTGGTGGCAATGATATTTCAAAACAGTTTGGGAGCAAAATCATCTGTCTCGAACGTCTGATGTGCTCTCAGAGCCTGCGTTCGGTACGAGTGCCTCGCTATTCACTCCCAGCACTGGCGATCTAGGTCACCCTCGCGCACGGGATGCAGCATTCGCTGGCTCTTTCATAACTGCCCGTAAGAGTTCTGGGGTCATGTTTGTAAACACTACCGCCATGTGCGCGTAAGCACGTGGCGAGACACCAGCATGACCTGGAGCGCCAAGCGGAGAGGTAAACCTTGGTGCCAGCGTCGATGTCGCTAAGCCAACTAGCACCAACTCTCTCGCTGGCGCGCGCCCCTCACAACCCTGTGAAGTGCCGTGGTGGATTATCTGAAGGGCAAACGGGAACCTTTCTCCTGTCTGTGGCACACATGGATGTGTGCTAATGTTGATGGTGTCCAGGCAGGTTCCTTCTCTCAGCCATAAACAAATGGCAGCACTGAATTATTCTCAAGAAAAATAAAACTCATTTCTGCCCTAAGTCACTGAAATTGGAGCCAGTGTGGTCCCACAACACAATGCAAAACTATGGCTATTAGGAAAAAGAATTGTATAAGGGCACGTTGCCAAAGTTTCCAAAATGGCTTCAGCAACAGATAACTGAGACTTCATGTCTGTAATAGCTTTTTGCTGGCTTTGCACTGATGAAATTAAGACCACGTCTCAGGCATTTGAGGAAGTAACTCCTAAATTATTTCTGTTTATCAGTAGAGGTTGCATGAAGCTAGATACGGCCAGTACAAACAAAAGTCACAAGTCTTTCATTTCCTCTTAACGAGAAATTAGCAGATACAGCCACCCAAACCCTATGGAAAGTTTCATCTCACCCTGGCCACACACTTTATATGTGTCAAGAAAAAAAAACCCGGGAGAGGGGGAACCGTCTGTGGTCACCGTCCCTCCCTCCTGTACCGGCTCTGTTTCAAGTGCAGCTGTAAGTCTCATTCACTTTGACCTTTGCTGGGAGAGCTGAGAATAGGACAAAGAGTTAAAGTGTTACCAGTCCCTGCTGAGTCTGCACTTCTCGGCCATGCAAGCCAGAGAGGCGGCTGGAAGAGGGTGTGCACGCAGCAGAGGGTAAGCGGGAGGAGGCACCGGGAGGGAGAGTAAAACAAAAGGAGAAAAATAAACAGTGCACACCCCGAAACAAAACAGGGGAACAAGTACAGAAAAATGCTCGTCTCTGAAGAACACGAACTTTTCTGTTTGTTTCCCTCTGTGTAGTTATATCTTGTTATCTGAACTCAAGGTACAGTAGATATATGAGTCCTTGAACTCTGAACTTGTGAGGAGAGCAGCAAAAAGTAAGTCAATACAATTTTAGCTGAGCGGCAGGAAAGAAGCATGCTTTGTCTTTTTGTGCCTCAGCTATGGGAGGCCATTTAATGCAGCAACACCAGCTGTTCAAACCTCTTTTCTTGCTGTATGCCAATGACCTGCTAAAACAAAGCAAAACCAAGGCAGTCTTCTCAGAGTGATAATGCAACTGGGGTTTCAAATACTAGCTGCTCTGAGCTACTTACGTTTCATTGAGACCCATCTCTTAAACCTGGACAAAAAGTGGTCCCCGGTTTGCTAGCGGGAAGTAAGAAAAATGTGTCCATTCATTTCCACAGGCTTTCTGAAATCCTGCCCTACTGTAAATGTTACCCAATTCCCTAAGAGCATCTCTGGAAAGCAGAAAAGTACCTTCCTCACTGTTGCGTGTATGTCTAGCCAGCGCTCTCCAGCACTACTACTCTATCGAGCAATAAGTTTCTATTTTTGACTCACCGTAGACGACCTTGCTCTAAACCCCTGGCCTGAATATTGCTTAAATGTAAAATGAACAAACCCGAATGAGCTAGCAGACTCCGCCAGCCCGCCACAGCCCTGCCTTTGGCCACGATCACTACGAGCAGCTGCGGACGTGGGTGAAAAACAGGGGCTCTCGCAAGCCGCACAAAGGGAGCTTGGCCCTGCAGCGTGGCACCCTCTCGCCTGTTGCGTGGCGCCCCGGGGACACCCGGGAGGGTGTTTGTAAACAGCGCGGCCACGTGCACGCAAGCCACGTGGGGGCTTGGCCGGCTGAACCTCCAAACTGCTGTGGGGAGAGGAGCAACTGGGGGAAGCAAGTCCGAACGCTCCCACTCCGTCTTTTTCCAAAGTAGTTTGCATCGCTGTTGGATCTCTAAACATGGCAGGGAAAAATCCATCTGTCCTTCATGGTCAACTGCCTCTGTCAGCATCCAGAGACGCTGCATGAGCTAAATTACCCATCGGATTTTATTTCCAAATGCATTTCATCATGGATTGTATCACGAGTCTGTGAATGTGCTGGAGTTACTTAGGGTAGGCTCCCGGTTAAACGCACTATGTACCAAACCAGGCAGGCTGAACTATGACTACCCACAGCAAAGGAACTCCAAAAGACCGGAGGGAGACGACATTAAAATTTATCGTTTCCGATTCAGGTCTAGGAGATAACAGGCACTGTTGCACAGAAAGCTACGAATGCTGCTAAGGCTGTGTCACCTGCACAGGTTTGTGCATCCCATCTCCAGCAGAGAGATTTCTGACAACACTTGGTTTTGGGGTTGTGTTTTTTTTTTTTTCCTTTGAGCTCTGCTACCAAGTATGACATCAGCTTGAGGGTTCACGAACCCTGATGAACCTTTAATTGATAAAACAGATCAAAATGGGAGTCATGTGGTAGGTTGGAGCTGATGTACGGGAACAGTTTGCAGGCTGTGGGAAATCTTGCCTGAATGAATAGGAGGATCAAGGGTATTAAAGGTTAATGGGAGTTACTGGAGTACCTACTTATTGAAATGACATGACACAACTCGGTTTCACACACTGCAATTAACCGACACAACATACTAATTTTAATTATAATTAGCTCATTGTGAGATTTTTTGCTTATTTGTTTGGAGGTGCATGGAGACATCTGCAGTGCCAGTAAAACTGAGATAACATCCTTTCCTGCACCCTTTCTCATTTGGAGTGGAGGGTTTCAACAGTGCTGCAGTTAAAGCAGTGTGCAAAAAGCCATCGTCTTCACTGAGGAGATAAAGAGTATTTAATTTGCTGGGTTGTTTGGATGAGCGCTGCTAGTTTCAAGGTCTGAAGGCTTGTGCAGCAAAAAAAGAACGTGTTGTCAGTCAACAGAAAATGCTACTGAAAACCAACTTCTGAGAAAAAGTGAAAAGCTACTTGTTTCTGAGTCTAGTTTCTGTTTCTTAAAATTGATACTTCTGTTATCTTAGTAAGCAGAGAAAACTATCTGTAAACCCGTGAATGAGCAGGAAGGAGGGTATCATGGGTAAAGCACTGGGGCTTAGGAGATATGGGTTCAGTTCCCAGCTATACCACAGCTTTCCTGTATGTCTTTTAGGGTTTAAAAAAAAAAGAAGGCACTGAAATGAATGGCTCCAGCAGGGTTTGTATCACGTTGTGTGATCTGTGTGTGCTTTGGCTCTCCATTGTTGCTTATTAATTTTGTACCCTTTCTCTTACTCTGTGCATGTTTTGCCTGCTTGTTAATATTAGCACCCTAGGGAAAAGACTGCAGCAATGCTGGTTAGGAACTCCTTTTAAAACACACACACACACACTCCCCCCCGAGCAGGTAGCAATAGCAGCTTTGCTTTATTTACTGCAAATATTTAGTTTTTGTAAGGGAGCTGCCTGCCTCTGCTTTTCGTTATAAACAACAGTTACTAACACTCTGGCCCCTTGTGTGCTGCCAGACCCCTTTTCTGTCTCTTTTACTGAATTAAATAGCAATAGCAAAACAGAACAAAAATGGCTTATGTTTGTACAGCCCCAAGCACAGTGGGATTCTGTTTCGTGGCTGGGATATGAGGTGCCTGCTAACATGCAATAATTAATTTCACTCTATCCACTCTCCTTATATTTAGAAGCATCAGAGTTGCCATCCTGAATTAGACTCATGCTCCAGCTTGTCCAACAAAGTATCTCCAACCAGCTAGTAGTTTCAAGAAAAAGCAGCTATTCAGTAGGTAGTTACAGACTCACTCTTCCAGAAGCAAAACTTCTTTCCAATCTATCAGCTAGATTTTATATTTTATAGCAAAAAACCATGTTAACTTGCAACTGCTTTGAAAAGTTTTTTTTTAAAAAGTAAAAATTAGTTTTTAGCTTCTGTACCTGCCTCTAAGTCTTTCCATCCATTTCCTCTCCTTCCCCCCTCAGAGAAGAAAAAATACCCCCAAAACTACTTTTCTTTTTTTCAGTTGCTACAAAGTATGTGACTGACTAGGTGCCTCACTCCTGCAAGTGTCTCTACATAGGGAGACTGTTACAGCTGTCAGACCAAGGAAAATGAAAAGGACTTTGTGAAAATGGCAAGGGCTGCCATCAGTTTGCAGGATCACAAGTCAGCTGACAGCACTGGGGGGTGGAAGCCACCTATACCTAATGTATTGTCAACTGCACAACATAGGCACAGTGGAAAATACATAGAAACCTGTGTTTTCCTACCTGGTCTCTCACTTCTCAGGCACTACATGTAGTAATAGAAAAAAAGAAAATAGATCAGCACAATTCTTGTTTTTCCTACTACTTTCTCACACCTACAAAAAGCTGCTTCTCTGCATTAAGGACTACAGGGAAGCAGAAAAGTACAGGTCCAAGCTTATCTAAAAGAGAACAAATGTTCTGTGGAAAGTATGGAGAGTCCCATAGAAACAACAGAGAACTGAAAGGCTGTATTTTTCTGCTTTGTGCATTTTTCGTGTTTGTAAATATCAAGAGTGCCTTTCCCTATTTGATCAGTATTTTCATTTGCTCCTGGGTATGTGATGTGTACACTCACAAACTGACTGTGTGTGGAATGGAGACTCACTAGCATAGGTTTTCTTTCCCTAAAAATGTTTACTGGTTATATGAGTTAAGTGTTAAATCTGACCCTTTTCAGTTGCTCAGCTTTCGTGTCTTTGATTTTTACTGTTGCTATTTTAGTAATACTTCAGACCTTTTTGGGCAGACAAACTTGAAATCAAACAGACAAGCAAGCAAAGGAGTGCAGTGGGAAAAAAAGCTGGTCATTTGAAAAGAAAATATGTTAAGGTCTATAATACATACACACACACACGCACCCCCACTTCTCCAAATCCCAGGGAAAGGCAAGTCCAATGTATTTTCCAGCTTTCATATGTTCTCTTTGAGGGATAAACTGCATTCCTTTTATTACGCTATACATGCACTTTAAGCTTCAAGGAAATATCTCACTTCTGTGAACTTTAGTAACTTTGGGGGAAGGGAAGAAACTCCTGCTTTACTGCAACAATTCACTTTCCTCATTTTACCATGAGCAGGACAGTAATGCTACTTGCACACAAGAGGAAATACGCAATCATTCTTTTCTTTTTGCTTACATAAGACCTGAAAGATTTTTGTGTCCTTTGGCAAGTATAAAAATTGTATAACTTCAAAGTATGCGACTTCAAACATGAGTGAAGTAGCACTGAAAGAACAAACAGATTAAACAAAGATGAAAAAAGTATCAGGGACATGAAATAGGGGTGAGTGCGGCACGAACAGTTGTTGTCTCTCACGCTAAGGGACAAATATGGGAAGTTTTGAAAGGACACCGAAGTTGAGGGCAAAACTCTCCAGTCAGCATCAGGCCCAGGGTTAACATTTACCCTTTGATCTCTCTAACAGCACTAAAAGTGGCAAGAGGAAGAACAAATAGTCAGTGCAAACTCAGAAATGGCTGTCACATATTCTCTCACATATTCTTTATTCTTGCTTGCTACTTTCTGCTACCCAGCTGCTGCAAGAGTAATGGGAACTGTGGGTCAAAAAGAAGTCAGAAAAGAAAACGAAAGGAGGTGAAGAGTGTAGTGAAACAGAAGCAGGTTCTGGATGTGACCCAAATAATTGTGTCTCGCAAATGAGAAGACAGGTGAGAAAGAAACCACTGGAGCGTAATAACAAAAATACAGTGATTGTAATCGACATTAACATAAAATGGAAGCAACCGATGTGAACATACAACTAATAGCAGAAGTCATGTGTATAACAAGATCTGCGGACTGGCCTTCATACTCTGTTCTATGATGGTGAATACCATGACTCATCTAGACAAATTCAGAAGAGACACTTGTACCAACTGCTTCCTTCCTACAAGGAAAAACCAGTTCTTAGTATTCATTTTGTAAAGCAAGTGATGTGCTTTGCATACCATCCCGAGCGCTTGCTGCAAAACTGCATGAGAAAGTCTGAAAAATGTGCGTGGGACTGGAAAATAATGTTTCTGGATGAGGAGCAGAACCTCTGCTAATAAGGTCCCACAGCACACGCACAGCACAGGCTTCAAGTGTCTCCAGAGACCAGAACCTGTCTGACAGCTTTGGTTTAGGTCCACAGGGGAGAGCATGAAACACGTTGTCAGTTGGGTGCTTCTGACCAGCTACGAGGTATTTTCATCTGTGCTTCCTGAATCCATCTTGGCAATACAACCCCAATAGTTACCGCCACTTCTCCTCTCCCCCCTTTTTTTTTCCCCCCTAAAACAACAGATTGGTGGCATTATTTGTTAGGTTGAGTAAATGCAGAAATCTCCACCAAGCTTCTTATGTCTAATGGGGATCCAAAACTTGCCTTGCAGTGGTATTAGCTTTCATAACAGCAACGCCTCTTTGTGTCAACATGTCTCATTAAGTAATAAAGACTTTCAGCTATTTGATTTTACTTATAAAGTTAGTAGGATTCATGATTTCTTTTTTGTTCTTTAAAAAGGGAATTTTTCTAGTATTCTAACAGGCAGTGAGTCATGCCTAATTAAGGAAAAAATATATAACCATTTACAGTAGGATTCTTGTATTGCAAAGAGCTGTTTTGTCATGAAAGCTTTTGGGGATTGAATTCCTTATAAATTTTTTAAAAGGGGGGGGGGGGCAGGGAAATAATTTGAAACCTTTGCAACAATTCCCTTAACCCCCGTCTCATACTTAGGGTCAGTCCATTCCAGTCAAATGTGTCAACACAGCCCAGATTGCGCTGAAGTAGGGGGAAAAAACAGCGGCGTCTGACAAAGGAACCAACCATCTAGAATGCAACGCAGATGCAGAAAGCTCAGCCAAAACCCAAACTACGATATGTTTTCTTAAACTCTGCATTTTTTATTTCGTTCCCCCTCCGCCGCCGCCCGTGAGGACCAGGGACATTCCTAGAACTCTGTCCTCACTGGCTGCGTCAAGGCAGCTGCTGAGGATGCTGGGACGCTGTTTGTAAACACTCTAACCACGTGCGTGCAACCACATGGAGAGTCATCGTCCTGACCTAAACGTCTACCCACTTGGTAAGCTGGGGTACTACTGCAATGGAGCCAAATCCGTTTCCAACACGATGTGATTTAAAGCAGCTCATGCCAGGACATTGGAAGACAAAGCTTGGACCGCTTATGCATTATTAAAAAGGAGATTAAGCAGAGAAGTTGTTTAAATTTTAGGCATTGAAATGTAAGTTTAAGGATAGGGTAGCTCACGTAGAGTAAAGAATGTAGAAGTCATTATTGTCTTTATAAGTCCATGAAAAATTCAACTTAAACCTGGAAACTTCTCCTCCCCCGTGCATACACCTGGTGAAACCAATATTCATATGCTGGGAACCCACGTGGAATATTTTTGAGGTTAGAGGTAACGCTGTAGAACACGTGAAGATATTTCATGTTGTCTAAATTGCATCATAGTAATTAATCAGAAAGTGCTGAGGCTACTGCCCTGTACCTGTGGAAGACACCTCCAAGGGGTACCTTGTTATTTAGCTATTCCTGGTTATCTTAGCTACCTAACCACTCACCTGCTCACTTCTTTGCTTAAAATGCTGAATTTTCCTTTCTTGCTGAACTTGAGCATAGAACAAGCCTATTCCTTTGCTCACTGCAACAGAAATACTGCCTTTATTTATTTACTTATTTTTAATAAGAGCTAAAAAACCACACACACACCAAGAATTAGATCAAACTGAAGCCTCAATACTGCAAGCCTTTATTTATTTGTAAGAATAATCCTATTGGGGTTTCTTGCCATATGTATGCTACAAGGCAACAACACTTCAACTTGGAATCCACACCTCCACAGAAAACTTTGTTTTTGAAGGACAGTCTGAATTTTGTTCAGGTTGGTAAGATGATTCAGCTTTCTGGACGGTGTTTGACAGAGATGAACAAGCCTGCCTGAAAAGATAGACAGGAATCTAAATCTTTACAACTTTTAATTGTTGAAGTGTTTTTCAACGCATACCAACTTTCTTTAAATCGTGCCCAGATTTAAAATCCTTTACAATGAACAACTGGTAGAACACCCTTTCTGATCCTCTTATAAGGCAGGGCATTTTTTTTTTCCTGCATTTCAAGAACAGCATGAGATATGTGGGTGAAATGAGTTAGCTGTTTTTCCTATTTCTTAAACCTTCTTTTTCTCTACCTTCCTTCTGTTACTCCCTGCTACATAATGCGAGGCACATTCCCAGTATTTTAATCCAAACAACCTTTTTGGGTCAGTCATCGGCTGTCCTTGGGATTAGTCCAGCTGATGCTGGAGGTTCAGAATTTTATTCCTTAACCCCACCACCTCTGTCTCCACCCACTGAGTAATTCCTTGGGAAAACGGGTGATTTTTTTCTTTTTCTCCACCCCCCCCGCCCCCGAGGCTTGTCTACCCTAAGGGAAGGCAGAAGTGACTTCTTTTCAATGGGTGACTGAGAAGACGATTACTCATGGTACTTTCCACTTGTAACATTTTATTATCTAGGATATTGGGACGAGCTATGCAAATTGAACATGCAAGCAGTGACGATCTGCAAGTGTAACAACCAGAACTATGGCAACTTGTTACTAGTTACTTGTTCAGTATTCAAAAGGGTATTTTTCCTGCAGAATATTATTAAATGAGTAAGAAGGTATTCACTGACTTATGGAGTATGGGATCAGAATAATGCTACAAGTGTGATTGATTCATATAATTCCCTTTTTGGCTTTCAGCCATGATGCAGTCATATGCTTTATCTCTGTTCAGACTACAGTTTTGGTGTGTTGTTTTTTTTTTTTTTTTTTTTTTTTTTTTTTTTTGGTTTTTTTGGTTTTTTTTTTTTTAAATAATGAATCATAGTACATCCCACTCCATTTCAGAACCAGCACATTGCCTTTCAAAATGATGTCACAACACTTACTGCTGCTGGCTGACTGCCTTAACAGCAATCAGAGAGCTGGACTAAATAAATACTGTATATTATTTGGCAAAATCATTTGTGGTTGTGTTCTCCAGCAGAGTTTCCAAGATAACCACCAACTCTACTTGAAACTTGGCAACTTTATTCTACCATTTTCAGGCTCCAATTGTGAAGCTGGCTTACAGATGCTGCTACCACGCTTAGAGCTACTGTGTGGCAGTCAAGTAAGAGAGGTAGAAGGGTCACTCGCTGTGACAAGCCAAACTGGACAGCTCATCTGAAATGACACCTTGAAAAATGGACGATTTTTTAAAAAGAACCTTATTTGGCTCCTGTAGAAACACAAGACACATCTTCCACTTGGAACAAAACAGAGCAAGGTATTTAAAGTCACTGCTTAGGCACACTCTGAGAAAAACACTCTACTGCCCATGCAAGTAACGTAGAAGTGAAGCACTCCCTGTAATCCCAAACAGGATTGGTAACATTAGTCCAACCCAAACTTCATGTTTTTCAACACCTGAGCAGCAGATTTGCTCCAAAACATGGTGAGGGTTTTTTTTTTCCCTTCTTCTTTAGGGCTGTCTGGCTGTTGCTAGTATTTAAAGCAACCGTATGGGAGACAGAGTCCCAGCAGCATCTGAAATGCTCGGGGCAAGAGGGAACAGTCCCTTCCAACTCCAGCAGCTGAAATCCCTCTTCCAGCAGCAACTACAGGGTCTGCTGATTCTACACACTGAAACCAAAACATTTACAACCTCCTATTTCTGTTACCCAATGCAGCACTGGTGCCAACAAGAGACCTTGGAAATCTGTCCGTCATAATAACTCCTCAGCGGGCACACGTTTCTTGTTCTTTAAACAATGTTGACATGCCAAAGTCTAGGACCATGCGCACTATATCAAAACAATACCAGTTTTCCTGGCTACAAGCCAGGAACCAGCACAATGCCAAAGTCCTCCTTAAAAGCCTTACTACGAACAGTGATAGTTCGGCAAATTCGGGAGCCTCAGTGTCTCCCATTCAACCTTTTCTTCTTTTGAAGGTTTGTTAATAATTAGTTCTGAAATGCGCAATACAAACCCACTTTCTGAGGTTCTCCAAATGCATTCACAAAGTTTTTTGATGTTGCTTCCCAAAATGAAACAACTGTTTCCACTGAATGATGACTTTTGAGTTCTTCATTTCATGTAAACAGGAGTTTAGTCCCATCACCTAAGCACTCTTATTTTTCACACCTTTGCCCTCCCTTTTTTCCTACTCCCTACATGCTGGTTGCTAGATTTAAATGTTTTCTGACTTCACTGGCAGCGTTCACACTACGCTTTCCGTGACACTGAGGAAAACAGACAAAATATTGCCCAACAGTGATTTATTTACAGTGGTTCCAAATTGTTATTTTTCCTGCAGGATAAAATCCAAGATGTGTACATTCTTTCAAAGTGTTAACAGCAGCAGATCTGGCAGACCAAAAGTTCTTGACCTGCTAGATTTAACAATGTTTTCAAGACACAAGGGACTTAAATATAATAGAAAGAATATCATTTGGGAGCAGGAAGAGAAAGATACAAAACTGTCTTAACACAGATTCAGCAAAATAGTATCAGTGTTTGTATCCAGTTTTATTTGAGTCTTTTGAAAAAAAAAAATCAGATATTTAGCAACTGAGAACTGAAGCGTCAAAGGACAGCACCAACCAAAGTGCCATGTGTTTGAGAGAGAAGGAGCTGAAAGAAGCAGTGTTTCTGTACAAGTCTATTAAAAACTGTTACCTGACCATTATTAGTCACAGACCTTTAGCAATGATATACAAATAGTAGTCTATATAGAAACTGCAGAGGCTTACCTTTATTTGGAGGGGTGCAAGAAATTAACTCTGAGGTGACCAGGAAAAGAAAAAACCCACCAAGAACGAAAGAAGTTTTGGGAAATGTAACAGTAGCTGAGGGCCAAGCAGCCCTAAGGGCTCAAAGAAACATGCTCATTTTCCCTGGCTACTGGTAAAAGGAACCAATAGGTTCATCACACACCACTTAAGGAAATTTGTCTAACTCCCAAAAGATAAGAGAAGGAATAGATTTATAATCTATGGTCAGCCTGCCATGCCGAGGGTGTCTCTTAAGAGGACACTGCATGTACCACGGTGTTGTTTTTGCCACCTTTTATTCAGTCAGATCCCCCTCTAACTCGAGTTTATACGTGACTCTTGACCATTAACATCTCCCTGTTGAGTATCTTCGGCAACCACAGTCCTGTTTTGTACTTTACAACCTCCAGAGAAAGTGCCGAGGTGGAATACACATGCAGATACACAAGTGAATGTACATGTTACTACACTCACCCCCTGCTGCAGTAAGTTAACCTGCCATTAACATGCAATTAGAATGGCCTCATTAGCCGACAAACAACACCCACTGACCTGCTTTCACTAGGGACAATATCTCCTCATCTCTAAAACTCCTAAACTTCACATTCAAAAAAGAAAAAAAAAAAAAAGCTGAACTGATATTCAGAGCTGCTGATCACTGCTCAAAGCCTGCACATTTGCATGCCGCTCATCATGGAAAACAAATCTTGTGATGTGATCTTTGGTTGCAACATTTCGATGGAAGCATGCTAGACCACATCACTTCTCCCTTCACCTCACTCTCTGAAAAGGAAAATTACTTAGCAGAAAAGGGTCTGCTAAATTTCCAAGACTCAAACCGCGAGCTAAAAAGCCTCCTTTTAACCAAGGGTACGAAAATGACTGCTAGTGTCTAAGGGGGTGACTTAACGCCAATAAACGCCGCGATGCGAGCATGCAGTGCCGCGCGTCCGACTTACAAACGTGGTAAGGTTGTTGCTCGTCTGTCATCTGGCGGGGAACAAGCCTGACCTCGCCGAAAGCGTTATTTTAGGGGAACATGGACGAGAAAGTAATTTTTTTTTTTTTCTTCCCGTGGCCACATTGTGCAAGTGGCCCCGACGGCAGGATTTAGCAACGCGGACAAAACGCGCGTGTAGATTGCACAGAAAAAGGAAGGCCTCGCAACGAGCCCCCCCACACACACCCGCACACACTTCTCCCTCGCCCCCCAGGACCGGGTTTCGTTTCCTCCCCCCCGCCCTCCCCAAACTCCGCAAGCCCCCCCC
>VYZW01036793.1:0-20725 GCA_013401315.1 Balaeniceps rex | reverse complement strand
ACCCCCCCCCTCCCCGCTCCCCGTGGGCCGGCGGCTCTTTCCCACGGCCGCGGGAGCCCGGCTGCTGTCCCCGCGGGCCGGGCTGCTGCGGGGGCCGCGGCTTCTTCCTCGGGCTGCTTTCCCCCGGCTGCGGCTGGGGTGACCGGTAACGCCGCTCGGTTATGCGGATGGCAACGTAAAAGAAAAGCCACCAAAAAAAAAGAAAAAACAACGCCAAAATCTCCCCAGGTTTCCCCTAAAAGTGAGTCCCGGCACGCGTGCTGCGCCGCGGTTGGAGCGGGGATTGCTGAGCGCGGGGACAGACGGACAGACGGACAGACGGCCCGCGCCCGCCCCCACGTGCCCGCGAACTCCGCTGCCCTGCGGCGTGGGTGCGTGACTCCCCGCGCGTCCCTGGCGAGCGGAGCTAATGCCACCGCTCCCAAACTCGGCTTTCATCGCTCTCCGCGGCAGAAACGGTTTCGTGCCCGCGGCGGCTGGAGCCGCAGGGGGAAGAGGTCTGGCTGCCGGCCCCAGCCCCGCGGCCCACGGGAGCGGGGGTCGGTGCGTCCCCGGCTGCCAGCCCTCGCCAGCGGGTGACAGGTCGCGGCTGCCGTCCCCTCCCGCGCCGCTCGCCGCCCTCCTTCGCCGGAGGAGCTGGAGCCTTTCCAGCCGGGCGGCTGCGGGGAGCAGAAGTAAGAGTATGCAAAACCGCCTCTGTGGGAACCGGCGCTGGGGTTTCACATCGCCGAAACACCGTCCCGCAGTCCTGAGCGCCGGACTGGCCTGGTGGCATCCTCTCCACGGTGCCGTCCCCGCTGCGCAAACCAGAGCAGCTCTGCTCCGGCCTGCCCAGGAGGCGTTGCGGGGTCAGGGGGGTGATTTTGGGAGAGCATTAGCTTGCCGGCCAGACCCTCTCCCACCCGCGGATGTGTCCTCCACCCCGGGGGTGGCAGGAGGAGATCTGCAGGTGCTGCACTCATCAGCGGTGCCCGGGAGAAGCCGAATCCCCAGCTGTCCCCTGTGCAGGGAAGGCAGGCTGGTGAGAAAGGGCTTTAGCAAGATGCCAAATCCGGCGCGCTCGATGCAGATCGGAGAGATTTCTAGGAAGTTCAGGTCGTCGCTGAGTAATTTGCTTTTCACATTACAGGTTATTCTCTGGGTTTTGGTTTTGCTTTAATTTCTGTGAAACATTTCAGGAGCAGACTGGAGATAAAAGGTTGCCCTTACAACTTGCTAAAATAGCTCTGTGCTGATGACAGAGTGTCACTCCTGTACCCGTGCCAGGCAGCTTGCTCTCCGCAGCCCTCGGAAAGGTGCTGGCCTGGCTAGCCCTACCCTGCAGGAAAATACATGGGTTTTCTAGATAAAGGTCTTTGTGTTTGCTTCCACAGAACTGACTTCAGCAGCGTCTTGTGCAGCCTAAACCTGTGCAAATAGGCTCAGTCTCTGTCTCTTTTTGGAAGAGTAAATGATGCAAAGAACGGTCAAGGTCTGTCTCAATTTTGCCAGATTCTTTGTGCTTTCACAGCACTTGCTTGAGTTCCAGCAGGCTTTAATCAGTATTTGAAACTCTTTTAAGACTGCATATTTATTAAAGCCTAGGGTTGCTTTCTTCCCTGGTGGGGCACATCCAGCTGACATTTACCAGGGATGAGCACACTCGACCTTTTAGTGGGTGCAAAGTGCTGTCTCCTCCCTGAGCCGCCCTTACAGCACCTGCAGAGATGCCTCCATCCTCCGCACCGTCTTGTTCTGCCTAACCAGGGCACAGCATCGGCAGGGCTCGGCCGGGCCTCTCTCTCTCAGTGCTTTTCTCTGGTATTTGCATTGTGCTGGGTGAGGTGACCCTCCTTTGCATGGCTCAGATCCCTCCCGTGCCCGTGCACCCTTCACGGCTGGAAAAAGCTACGTTTTGGCAGGACCCTGCCGCGCCGGCTCCTGGTTTGAGCGGGAGCACAGCCCTCTCTTTCCTTCGCATGAACAAGCAGCTGCAAACCTGGCTAACTGGGTGGGTAAAATGAAAAAAGAAAGAAAAAAAAGCCAACCCCAACCCCAAAGCCACAAGCAGGAGTTTTACACTGAGCTGGGATTCTCTTCTTTTCTTTTCCGACTGTGCTCCTGTGCTGAAGATAAGAAAGAGACAACTCATGCGTATCTGACCTGCACATATGAATGTGAGAGAAGCATGCATTTTTTAAATGCTTCCTGTCATAGGTGTGGTTCGCTTCTCAATTCTTTTCTTTCTTTCTCTCTCTTTTTTTTTTTTTTTTTTTTTTTTTTTTTTTTTTTTAAACTTTACTGCCCTAACGACAGCCTGTTGTAATCACCAGGCTCAATAAACCCAGGAACAGTCGTGCTGAAACAGTGGCACTGTCTTCCCTCCCGGAGCACAAGGCACATCTACCGGAGCCTCCCATGCTCAGCTGGGTTGTGCTCAGCTGTCTTGACCTACAAGCCTCCTAATTGACCCGGTGCCCTCCCGTAGTCCTGCCACATTTTGACAGACCACAGGATCTTTTGGCTTCCAAATCAACGGCTTTCTGTTACGCATGCCTCTGTCAAATGCAGCTTGCTCTACAATGCACGTTTCGTGGTATCCGTTAGCAGCCTAGTGAGAGGGACATGGATCTAATTTCTCCCTTGGAGTAGTTCTATTGGCTTCAGCGTATTTATTGAATGAGAAAATTTCACCCATTTTGCTTTGCCATATCTTTACCTATCGAAGAAAAAAATGCCTGAACTTGACCATAGCGAGGAGCGACTTAAAAAACCCCACACCCTCTCATCCTTAAAGAGTTGGGGCGAAAAAAGCCTTTTACCTCTCGAACATGCTGTTCCCACCTGAAGTTGCATGCATTTTTCAAAACAAGTATCTGCTGTAAAGAACAGATATGCAGCTTCTTTGGAAATGTACTGACATGCACTTAGCTCAAGCAGTATTTTGGAGCTATTCTACCCCAGCCACACTGTTCTTCTCGGACGCTCTTTGCATCTGTAAGCAATGAAAAGCAAAAAAAAAAAGACATCTCAACTGATTAAATGCATGGAGTTGGGAATCCTACCAAAAAACCGCACTCCAGACTACATGTGTCCACTGCTATCCTCTCGAGATCTGCTGGGAACAGAATAATCTTCTTCGATCTCTCTGAGCAGAGAGTTAATAGCAATAAAGTCCAGAAGCCTGATCGTCACACAGTGCAGGACAGGCGCCTGGGGAGTCACGGCAGGTCGTGGCCGGAGTGGTGTTTCTTATTTCCCCAACGGGCACTGCAGCGAGGCAAACGTTTCATGGGCAAAATGTCAGGTAAAAAAGCATCCTGTCACTTGGCAATTAGAGCATTTTCGCGTACAATGCCTAACTGCACACAATTAGAGCAACGGTTTAAAAGAGCATGGGCCTCTACCCCTCTGCTAGAGGGAAAGCTCACCCCCCGTGAAGGATGTTGGGGCAGCCAGGGCACGAGCTGCAGCCAAAGTTTCCTCCTAACTCTAAAGCTGCAACGAGCAAACCTGACTGACTTACTGAAGGAATGTAATGTACTTGGCCCCCTCAAACCCCGCACGAAACATTCAGGGAGACTTATAGTACAAATAATTTTTCACCCTTTATCCCGCATTGAAGAATAAGGGGGTTTATATTAACTCCCCACTTCACGTAGCTTGCTGGGCCAAATTCAACTCTGACTTACTTAAAATTTCTGTGCAAAAACCAGTTCATAGCTGTAATTAAATTGTTTCTACTGAGCCTGCAACTCTTCATGTTGCTTTATTCGTGTTTTCTTCCCCCCGTGATAAAGCGTGAACTGCTACGTGAGGTGAGGGGAAACAAATTTGCTAGATAGCCCGTTTCACCTCCTCGAGCAAACCCCAGGAGGCCAGAGGACCGTCAGCTGCGACACGACAGGCCTACAGAAAATCTCACATGTCTTTTCTCCACGTAGACATTTGTCTCTGTCTTCCACCGAAGAACACTGATTTCTCATGGGGCCACATCCAGATCACAGCAGCATCCATCAGAAGCCCTACAGAGACAAGGTGTGGGAAAGGCAACGGGACCGGTTCAGTGAGGCATCGTTTTGCTTTGGTTTATGCTTTCAGCAGGGCTTTTTCAGGTCCCGAGGCATCTGCTTGTCTGTGTGCTCGAGAGCCCAACCTCAGAGCTGAGGGATCAGACTGATGCTGGGGCTGCAGCCATGCCAGTGGGCAGCAGGGCAGTGGCCCTGCCGGACTCCAACACAACAGGACGCTGCTTTATTTTTTCCCTGAATTCATCAAAGGTCACTATTTGTCAGTTCTTGGCATTCCTTCCCCGGACAGGAGGGGGCTTTTCCAGGACTGCATAGATGAGATGCTACAGAGGGGGGAGCCCAGTCTGTTTGCGGTAGCTCAGTGTGGAGTTTGGGGAGCAAGATGCCCAACAACTGGGATGCGTGCTGAGACAACATCAAAGCTACGGTGTGATATCTGCCCAGCACCATTGTTCTGCTGGTCGGAGGCACGTGTCTCTTGGTGATGGAGAAGAGCTGCAGATGGTTCAACTTTTCAGCCCTTGGCTTTTTGCCAATGGTTGTAGATGTCTATGCTGCTCTTCAGCAGTTATGGCTCTGAAGATGACTGGAGCCTCAAGATTGCTCAGGCATTCGTAGCTGGAAAGCCTGAATCTGGGCACCTCAGGCACCCGCTGGACAGCGCCTGCCCCCAGGACCGTGGCCGGGAAGCCCCTGGCCCAGGAGCAGGGGTAAGGGAGGCTTAAGGAGAGGTGAAGCAGGAGGACCCTGTGTGGGTCTGAAGGTACAGCTTGTCCTTTTGGGCCCCCAGGGTTGCTTTTCCACAGCTGTGGGAGTAAAATCTTGAACCCTTGATGCAAGGGAAGCAGAGACTCCTCTCATGGGCCTGTAGGGAAAGGTGCGGGCTGAGGGATGGAGACCTGGTCTCTGGTTTCTCCTGAGCAGTGGCACTTTACTTTGTTGACTTCTGGGAATAACCTTCCAAAAAGGGGCCAAAAGCTGACCCACAAAGAAAAGGCTCTCAGCAGCGTGTATAGATCCTGGACGCAACTGAGTTGGTGACGTTCAGGACCAAAGTCAACTCTCCCTGCTCTGCTCATCCCACTCCCCAGCCTGCTGGGATCCCTTGGGCGTCTCTATTCCTGGACTGCAGGGCCTTTGGAAGGGCAGCAAAGCCAAGAAAGCAAATGAATCAACCCAGTACCACAGACCAACATATGCAGGGGGACCAGAGCAGAGTGCAGGGGAGCCCTTCCCCAAAATATCTGCGTCTGGGAGCAGAGGGGGCGACCAGTCTTGCTCCATCAGTCTTGCTTGCTGTAGCTGAATGCTCTCCCACAGGCGAATGCCTGCCGTAGCAAAGCGTGGTGAGCTGTGCTGCGTTTCTGTCAAGTACATTACGCAGCCATCAGGAGTCTCGAAACCCCACTGTCACCGTCAATGCAGCTCTGGGGAGGAAAGCTGTGCCAGTGCAGAGCTGCGCCGTTAGCCCTCCCCGGTGTCGTTAAAGCAATGACGTGAGACCGGGAGCGCTCTGCCCGTTGCCACCAGCCCACCAGTGCTGTCTCTCACTGCCTTTCCAAGCTAGAGCAACATTCAGTAGCTGTGTCCATTGATTCTCTGATTGTTGGAGGAATTAAAATCCTTTGATAACCCCTGAGCTGTGAGCGTTTTACTGCTGCATGAATAGTTAAGGGCTCTGGTGGACTGAGCAGAAGAGGCAGCTTACAGCTGCCAAATCCCTTTACTGAAATTTTTCCCTGCCTTCTCTACTGACGTTTGGTTTCCTCTTCATCTTCAAAGCCCTCCACAGCCTTGCATTTGGCATCCCGGCGTGCATCCTCGCGTGCTGCCCACGGGGTCAGCTGCACCGCGCGCCGTCACCGTGCTCGCTGGCAGCCCTCACCGTGTGGCTCCACAGCAGTGTTACGGGAGCAGACAGGCAGACAAGGCCATGGTGTCTCCTACATGCTCTCCCTGGTCTCTGCCAGTGGTGGTGATGGAGGAGGATGCCTTGTGTAAGAGCCCTCAGTAGCTGCACAAGTAGAGCCTGCGTGAAGCGGGGATGGGTGCGGGAGGCTTTGGTGCTTCTGTTTCTGATATGGACATCAGTAGCATTGGCTCCAGCCAACACAGTGTTGCTCCCAGGCCCTGCCTTCTCCTCAGCTTTACTGAAAAGTGCCCCAGTTTGAACAGTGGTTTGTTTTCAGGGGCCACTCTGTCCTCTGTCCCTGAACGTGACTTTTGGTTGACTATGAATTGAAGCAGATGGATGGAGGGCTAAATTCCTATGGGTGCTGGTCCCTGAGAGGTGCTCGGTGTCTTTTCTCCTTGGAAACTGACTCCGGCTTTCTCAGAAAATCAGAGTAAAAGATGAAGGAGTGACTGAGCACTTACCTCTTGCAACCACATTTTCAAATCAGGTGTCTCAAGACAGGCTCCCTGTGTCTGTAGTTAGGCACCGAGGAAAGGTGGCTTTGTTTCAGGTGAGCTTGATGTCTGCTGGTGTCACTAGTGACAGTCTCAGGTAATCAGCACTGCTCACTTTTAGTTAGATATTTTCCAATATATAGATTAAACATACAACTTTAGATATCAGGAATTTGGTCATTTTCTACAGTTCATCTCACAAGTAGGAGGGAAGAGGCCTTGCTGTTGACTTGGAGGAGCCAAGGAGATGTGCCACTTTTTGCAGTGCAGCCTGTGATTTCCTGGCAGATCTGAAAGCTGGCTCTTAAGAAAGTCCTGCAAAGGGAAAGGCACTGAGGGAAAACCAGCAGGGGCTGATGAAACAGCTAAACTGGGTGACACGCTGAGACCTGGGCTGCGATACAGCAAATGCCAGCCTTTGGAAGGAGCCTTAGCTCTGTGCCTGGGCAGGAGCTGGGAAAGGCAGGGGTTGCGTGCTCGTGTGACTCATAAAGAGCTTTACCTTTTCATTTTTAATCATCATTTGCCTTTTTAACAAGCTCAGTGGGACTTGGCTTGTTGGTTTCCCTTCTCCCAGCGCATCCAGATGAGAAGCCCAAACCTAATCACGAGGTTGCCATCGCCCCCGTGATTCAGAAACTCAGCCTCTGAGCAGAAGTGACTGTGTCACTTTTGTTCATACCCTTAGTGCAGGCACAATTATATTGAGTTAAATTCTGCTTAAATCAATTTTGCCCTATAAATAAAAGCTATGTGCAAAGCTAACTGCTTTGCAGCGTGCATTTAGGCAGCTAAATGGTATTCAAAAGCAATGTAAATGCTTGTGTACCCATGATCTCGTTAGTGCAGGTTTTCTAATCTGGAAGCAACGTATAAAGAAGATAAATGTTATAGCTGTCTTTGTCTCTTTTGATTTCCTTCTCTGGCAGAGCACTTTGCCTGTGGTCCTAGCTGAGCTGTCAGCTTGCTTTGATTTTTTCTTGCATGCCTGCTACTGTTTCAGGCAGGGAGTCGGCACCGTAGCTCCTCCGGGGCAAGAGGTCTGGGTTCGGACATGACCTGGCAATAGCCTGGGGTTTTGCAGCTTGGGGAAGGAGTTATGTGTTCGGTCCTTTTTTTTTTTTAGTGAATGCGGGGATGTAATATACGGTCTTCCTTTCTCCCTTCTTCAAAAAGCTGTAGAAAAGCTCTACTGAAAGATGCAGACATACACCAGGCACACAGTCACCACATTATATGTATTAAAAGGTACATTTTTGTCTGAGGATTTGAAGAACAAGAGGAATAGCCTGGCAGGGCTGTGCAGCTACGAGGCACCAGCAGAAGTCCTTGCCACCCTGAGCAACTTAAAAAACCCCTCAAATTCTGTCTTCTTTTGGGGGGTTTGGACAGTGGGGAAAAGCTGGCTGCCCTTCACAGCTCATCGGTGCAGCTTTCACTCTTGTAAGCCTTTCTCCGTGGGCAAAATGTACCATCCTGCGCCCCTTTTTGGCGAGCGGGAGGGCAGCAGGTGGGACTCGCTTTTGGTGGCTGGTGTCGGTGGGTGCCTCAGGGCAGGGCTGGGTGCTGGCGGCCAAAGTGTGGCCGGTGCTCAGCTTTCACCCATCATCGTGCACCTTTCCACACAGCCGGTGCCTCCAATGTAATATGCCACTGGCTGTCAAAATGAAAAATAGCCGCAGTGCTCCTTGGCGGTGACAACCTGCCCTGCCTTCTCCTTCCCTTAATGGGGTGTTGAGAGACAAGGAAAAAATTATTTTATGAAGCTGGTAAAAAGTGAAAAGAAAAAAAAAATTGTACCTTCTGGGACAATCTCTGCCTTGCTAATTCCATCTCTAAAAAATTAGAAGATGTATTAAAAAGTGATTGCTGTGAGACAAGGAGATTGTCTGTGGCTGCAGACTCTGATTGCTACAGTCTGCAATGTATTTATTTTATTTCCATCCCGGAAAAAGCTGTGGATGAGTTCCCCTCCTGCGTGACAGCATCCTTGGTTTTCTGCAGTGCCAAGGAAGTGGGGGTGCCACCGATCGGAGGTCCCCAAAGTGAGGCATTTTAAGGGGCATGAGTTTTAGAGGATAGTTATTTGGCATTTTCAGAAAATCCAGCTGCTGGATGCTTTTAGGGCATCTCAAATTAGGGACCTGCTTTATGAGATTTTTACTTCCAGTCCAACTTAGTCTTGCTTTTCCATTTGTAAGTAAGACCACTAATACCCTTATCAGCAGAGGGATTTAGGGAAGATAAACAGATTTGTTTTTAATTCCTTCAGAAATCATGCCAGAAGTACAGAAAATAAACAAGAAATATTTGGAGACTCAGCACAGAGGCAAACCAGGATTTAATAGGCACTGTGGAGACTCTGGGGGACAGATCACAGCTTGGAAAGACCAGTAGGGAAGAGCACAGCTGATTTAGGAAAACTAAGCAGAGGAAACGGGTTAAATTTTGCGGCAGATACCAAGAAAGGCTGTTCTTCATCTGACGTTCGGGAGGAAGCAAGAGGAAGATTTATTGAATGAGTTTGGAGATAGATAAAGAGGGAAAAGAGGAGGGTGTCAAAGGGAGGGTTGTTACAGCCCACTTGGTCAGAAGGGAGATGTTTGGGAAGGTACTGCATAAGCAGGTGCTAAGCAGTCACCCACTGGCAATGAAGGACTTCACTGACCCCCTGCCTGCGGGGGACAGTCCCCGAGAGGAGCACAGGCTCAGCGTGCCTGGGGACACCAGAAAAGGCTCCAAAGGCACCAGTGGGTGCTGCGGGGGAGCCAACAGCTGGATGGTGCCGTCCAAGGGCAAACTGCGCCCCGCAGCGTATTTGCCATGGGGAGGTACCCTGTGCTGTTTGCAGCTTGGTGAAGCTTCAGATGGAGAAATGCAGCCAGCTGGAGAGCCGTGCTTCCAGTAATATATTAGATGAGGGAGTTCAGAGATGGTCTGCAGGAATGACAGCTTATACAGTGAGGCTCTCCCCCGAGCGGAAGGGTTTGGGACTGCTGAATCGGGATTTTGGCAGCTGTGAGGACGTGGTAAGTCGTCTGCTCCATGTTAAACTCTGTTAAAACACTGAGCACTGACTGCCCTTCACATCCACTGGAAATAAAGCAAGAAAAACCTGGGCTAATTGGCAGCAAGGCACATCTATTGCCAAGACAATAATTTCTGACTGTAAAGATAGTTCTGCACTGAAACAAGTTGCGTAGAGAAGATATTGCACCGGAGGCTCAGCAGGGCAGAACCTGTCAGGATACGTTCACCCACGCAGGCCAAGGGTGGACCAGGAGACCACCCGCAGTCCTTCTCAGACCCACGTTTCCATCACACTGAGAAAATTATGGACTTTTTTAAGAGTGTCAGGAAGAACAACAGCACCCCAGTTGGAGTCCACACAGAAAATAAAATCTGGGTGCTGAAAGTAAGATAAATAGTGGAGATGTGCCATTTGCTGGGCTATCTGCACTCATAGAGTTACAGGCCACATCATCACAGGTGAAAGAGGGGGCACAATTTACATTACTTTTTTCTAGAATGCTGGGGAGTGGACTGAACCTGGAATATTAAAATATGCATTGAACTATGGCTAGTTGTAAACTGAGGAGTGACTTAAATGGAAAATGTGCTTTGATTTACAGAGATGGCAGTCCAACAAAGCCAAGCTTCAGAATTATTTTAAATGACTTAAATATGATAAAAACACATAAATGTGAAGTCAAATTAAGGAAATAAAATTTTGATGGGAAATTCATAGGGAAGCAGGGACATTCAAAGTAATTACTGGAAGGCTATACCCATTTGGGGGCAGGGGACACACATCCAAATGATGCTGACAGGTTGGAATGGATTTGGAGAGGACCTGCCAGCTTGCCTTCAGTGCCTGACCTTTTTTCTGAGGTCAGAAAAACTTGTCTGCCTCTGAGAGGTGTAAAGAAGTTCAGCCTATTTATTTTAAGAAAGGCAAGCTTAAGATCACAGTCCTCAAACGTCTATAAAGGGAAACGTTCTCGGTAGCTGCAAGTTCTTTAATCAGGCAGACAAAGGCAAAACAAAACACAGTAGACAGGGGCTAAAGCTAGAGAAATTCAGTCCGAAAGGTTCTCAGTTTTAAGAGCAAGTGGCATTCTTTTCCTAAATTGTGGAACAATTTAGCAGGGGAAGTGGCAGAGCCTTTCCATCAAGGGTTTGTCTAAAAGACACGTTGCGGTGCTTTAGCTGGTTACCTCAAGGCTGTGCTGTATGAGAGGTCAGGCAAGAGGATTGTATAGTCCAACCTAGTCCGTGGATCACGATTTTGTGTCATTTGTACTGTTCCTGTGATTAAAGGGCAACGTGAGTGGTTAACCTGAAGATGTCTGCCCTGTCGCTGGAGGTCTATCCAATGAGCAGATGTCTGGCGTTCGAGAGTGAAGAGGTAAAGTGCAAGATGTCCCACACAAAAGAATTGTAATAGTATTAATTGCACAGTCCTTCCAGGGCTTTTGAAGCCAGGGATTGCTGAAGGAGTCAAGAGGGGCAGCTGCTAGCTCAATAGTGAGCCTGTGAAGCTCCCACCCATGTCTTGCTTGGTAAAAGAAACTTTGTGGGCTATTGCCACGGGGCTCCTGTGGCTTTGACCATTTCAGCTGGCTGTCCCTCCCTGCCAGAGCTCTTAATTTTCAAGCAACAAAAAAAAGGATGCTCCATCTGAGGGAGGTCAAGAGAGCAACAAGTTTATGAAAAGGGCAGGACTCAAATTAATAAATGCGGGTGGGACGGAGATGGTAAGGTGCATTTGTCTTTCACATCTAGTCACCCATGTTAATCTGCTCTAATTGCATTAGAGAGAATGAACGGGCAACAGAGCTGATGTTTGCTGAGGCTGGTGCTTGTAGCAGCTCTGGGCATCTGCTGGGAGATTTCACTGGCTCAGCTGCGCTGAAGGCAAGCGAAGCGAAGTGCCTCTCTCAAGCGAAGGTAGACATATGTACATATGCTTCTTTTTAAGGCACGGCCCCCCCAGGGCAGTTGGGGAAGCAGGGGACCTGCATCCATCTCCTTTTCCCCATGCTCTAAACCCAGCCCTGTTTTAAGGGTTCCCAAATTTTGGCTGGCCTGAGCATGGGGCAAGTGGGATGCTGTTGGCGCCACCACCCAGTGAGGGAAGGAGAAGCAAACCAGGTGCCCTGAGCAGGATCCAGCAGGCTCCTGAGGGGCCAGGGCTGTCCCTCCTAATAGATTTATTGCTTGCCATCTTGTTTTCCAGGTTGTTGGAGATTTTTTTAATTTATTTTTTTCCACTTTTCCCCGCTTAACTCTTGGGCTTTCCTTCTGCCAGTGATTTTGAAAATATACTTGCAGTATGCCAGGCCTCATCCCAAGGGAAGCACTAAATGGGAATTAACAATTAACATCTATTTCCGAGCCCCCGAAAAAAAAAGTGTTGACACTCTTCCTGCTGTTAGGCACCGAACAATAGGCGCTGAGCTGTCATTACTTACCTCATGCACGCTAATTACTCTCATACGTGTGGCTGGGGGTGTACGCACACGGGGTGGCCGTCCCCACGTGCCTGCTCTGATCAGTGCTGCTTCTCCCAAGGTGAGGGTTGGGGACCTCTTTCCGAAGTGCCTCTGTGCTGGTAAAGGATGAACCGTAAGGGCAGAGCATCCTTCAGGGCGGGCATCCTGAGGGAGGATGGGCGCCGACTGGCGTGCCTCAGCGAGCAGCAAAACTCACACCCCAAGCACGGAGAAATGCCTTTAATTTAAATACTTAATTTAAATATTTTATTTTATATTAATAAATAAATATTAATATTTTAATTTAAAGTCAGAGGAGAAATCTATGAGAGCAACAGTGCGGTCCAGCCTGGCTGGGCTTTAACCCTTCTAATTTAAGAGGGCAGCGCAGCTCGCCGTTGCAGGAGTGGGAATTTGGAGAGGGATTTCCCCACAGAGAGACGTAGCCCTGTGCAGCAGAAAGCTCTTCTCTCCTTTTGGTGCTTTTTGCTGAATTTTGATGGCACTAAATCCTATTGAGTCCTGCAGGTGTGTTTTGTCTCCCAAGGTAATGCTGCTGGGTAGGAAATTGCCTATAAAATGCCTGTCCTGGTGAGTGCGCAATCTGGGGACTTGACTTTTTTAGGGGGGTTTTGTCCATTTCCTCTACATATTTATTTCACATTAAGCTGTCGGAAATACATATTTACAAGAAAGCAGCTGTCAGATAGTTAGTAAGGTCCCCGATGGTCTCTCCCAGTTTTAAACAGAAAGTGTTGCTCTCTGCATATCGAAGCCAACACAAATCAGCGCAAACAATCGTTAAGTCATTAGCAAAGGCTGTAAATGCCAGTAGTGCTAATATTAAGCCTTCTGGTGCTCTCCCTGGAATCGTCTGACTTGATTGCATCCTGTTACACTTGCAATCTGCTTTCTGCTATCGGCAGATAGGCTGGCAGCCGTTTGAATTCTTATTTAGAAAAATACAAGAGTACTTGGGTTGGGGCTTTTTTTTCTTTTTCTGGCTTTTTTTCCAGCTCCAACGAGAACGTCATGGTTCCCAGAGGGCAGCCTGGGGAAGGGCTTGATCTCCCATGGGGCTAAGGACCAGCAGCATGTTTTTGGGCTGGCGTAGCCTGCAGCAAGGGCAGCCCGAGAGGGAGGGTGGCCCTTGCTCTGTGTGTGTGTGTGACACCAGCCCGCTGCTCCCACCTGCCTCCTCATCCTTGTCCTCTGTCCCTGTCCCTTATTGGGTTTGTTTTCCAATCAGATGTGGGAGAAGACGATGCCAGCGCTCCCACAGCCCGGGGAGGCACAAGCCTTTTTCGGGGGTTCTCCTGGCCTGAGGGGGCAGTGCAAGGAGCACAGGGGGAGCTCATTCTCATGGAGCTGGGGTTTGGGTCAGACATGAGGATAAACTTAATCTTTCTGGGGAAAGAGAGGTGAAGAGAAGGTGTTATTTTAACATGAACAGAGAGGTTGTTCCTCCTCAAACTCTTCCGCTTCTCCTCTCAACACAAAACAAGGGGGAGCGGGGAGAGCCCCCTCTTCCCGCCAGCCCCTCCTGCATGCAACCCTGGGCCTCGGTGGCACATCCCAGCGCTGCCGTCAGTCGCTTGCCGAGCGGACAGGGCACCTCCTGAGCCTCCCACCCTCCTCCCCGTCCCCTCCGGTTTGAGAGAGCAGCCCAGATAAGACGCTGTTTGCTGGTGACACCTCACAGCACTGGCCCCTGGAGCCACCGTTCAGCCTCATGAAAGATTTCCCTTTGCAAACCCCCCCGGCCGCCTGAGGTGTGAAGCCACTGGTGGCCGCTGGCACTGCCTGGTGCCTGCCATTTCAGCATCCGCGGGCATGAAATGCCGCTGGGGGTGCCAGCTACTGACGCAGCCTGCGGTAGCATTAAGTATTAATTAATTTACGCCGTTTAACTATAGGCAACACAGTTTAAAAGGTTTTAAAATGCTCAGGGTCATAAATTCCACCCCCCCTCCAATGCTTGTGTATAAGTCTCTGTCTCTCATTTGCACACCTATGAAGATGCCAGGAGGTTTCCTGTAGGATTTGGCTGGGACGCCAGCCCCGAGGCCAGCTTTTGCATCCCTAGGTCTGCTTTGCAGGAGGGATCTGCAGACGTGGGCAACCTTCATGCAAACACCATCTGCCCAGGTCCTGACCTCCCAGGTTTTGGAAAACATTTCCTGAGGGAATATTTTCTGATTTTTGGTCATGGCCCCATGACGTGGTGAACTCTAATCACCTCCTCTGAAAATATCTGGTCAGCGTGGAAACCCTGGCATAACTATCTGTATACAAATCGTTAACCTATTGCGAGTAAAATAATTTGCCCAGCAAAGTTTAGCTCTTTGGTGTTACTTTAAGCAATGAAATCTATATAAGCAAATAAAACCTGATAACCCCACTTTTGTCTGTAATGAACCACAGTAATCCTATTGACTGCCTCCCGACAGAGGCTGCACACATACCCGGGCGAGGAGAGCCATCGGATGTGCCTAACTCATGCTCCAGGACTTGAGGGATGCTTTGGTGAGCAGTTTCCTCCATGGAAGACTTTTTTTTGGGGTGTCTGGAAAGCCACCAGAGGCAGATACACTCCTGGGTGGCGGCACATCCTTTGGCCAGCTTCCCACCAACACGTGAAAACTGTCCTCCCTTGCTCCTTCAGCTCTGCGCACCGGGGATGGACCTGGCCTGGGGGCTGGTCTCTGTGTGTGTGGTGGGACGGAGGACTGCTGGGTGATTTGGGGGCCATTTGGGTTAACCTCATCTGCCTAAAATTGTCTCAAGGGAAGCTGAAGGAACAAATGAATGCTGGGCTTTCCTAATGACTGTACTTCCAGGGAGACACCCACTGAAAATCCTCAGGCAGATGTAGGAAGCCTAGGAGAACTGAAGGGCGCTTCGGTAGATGCTCTGAGATGCTCCAGGAGCAAAGTCAGGACCAGCAGTTGAACATCAGGCTGATGACTTCAAAATACAACCTCAGCATGCTCTTCCTCAATCAACTCACAAACCTCCTGTGGGGTAAGTCTCTTCATCCCCCTGTTACACAGAAACATGAGAAGTAGGTTTGATCTTCAGCTCTAGAAAAACCAGTCAGGGTGGCAGGGGACAGGGAGGCCGGTCCCCCCTGGAAGCAGCAGAGATCCCCCATCTTCATGTGGATGGGACTACGTTGCTTTAGCGCAAAGCAGAAGCTGGCGTGAGATGTGGGCATCCCCTACCCCATATGCTTTCATACCAACAAGCCTAGCCATCAGCGACATCGAGGAAGAAATGCTTGCTATTTTTAGGAAGGCTGTTATTTGCAGTGTAGGGGGGTGGGGAACTGAAGAGGAAAAAGAAAAGCTGCAGAAGTTAGATGACTTTCCTCCACGAAAGCAGCAAAGAACACCGCCTCTTGGGAAAGAGGCAGCAAACCCCCTTTTGCTGTCAGGACCACAGCATCCCAGTGCCAGCAGGAAAAGTGTGAGCCCGGGGATGTGCTCCAGGGAGGAGCTCCCTGTCCTTGCTCCCCGCCTGGTTTTGCACCCCTTTGCCCGAGGACACTGGCAGTGACAGCATCGCCTGCTAGTCCTCCCTGCACCAGCTCTTTTGGGAGGAGAAGTAGGTGATGAAGGGAAGTGTTGGGTGCTCAGGGCCTTAGCAATGGGAAACCTGAAGGTAGATCAAGCAAGAGCGATATATATAGACATACAGAAAAATATGCATGTGTGTATGTGTATGATTTTAGCTGGAACAATCAGTCTGGGAGTTCGCCACCTGGAGCCCTCCTCAGCGTTTCCCTTTCCCCACTCCCTGGGCTTCCTCCCCCTGCCCTGCGAGGGACCAGATGGAAGTGGCGGCTCCTGCGCCTCTCTCCCCGCTCCTTTCCCATTGTCTTGTGCTTTTGCTGGGGGCAGAGGGGTGCTGGCGGTGCCCTCCCTGCGACAGCTGAGCCTCCAGCTGTGCGGGCAGCTGTGGGGGATTCACACCTGCGGCTGTTCCTGGAGGCCGGGTTTCTTCCTCGTAGCATCTGTTCAGGGAGGAAATGGCTCCCGCCGCAGAAAGGGGCCTGCCTCCAGAGGGGAGCAGGCTTTACCTCACTGCCGGCTCCCCTCCGAGGAAGAGAGACCTCAGGAGCACCACGAAACGCTGCTGTGGAAATTAATCCCCTGCCCAGAGACAGGGCAGGGGAGGGTGGCTGGACCAGGCTGCCGAGGATGGACCAAGAGCTCCCGGGAAGGTGCAGGATGGGGAAGGGGTGGCACGGGCATGGGGTGCAGGCAGCCCTTCGCTCAGAGCCCACTGATGACGACACGTGGGTTTGGCTCATTTTGTGGTACCCTCTTTTGGTAAAGATGTTAATTTTACTAGAGAAAAATTATTCCCTGGAGAAAAATTATTTCCAGGGCGAGTATCCCGTTGCTACCACAGGCAGTTAAGGTCTAGTCCTGTACTTCTGCTGACACCTGGCAGATCTTCATCCAAGCTTGGAGAGCAATGTAAAGCCATGTACCTGCCTCCGAGGGGAAACCCCTCTCCCTCCTCTGGGTGACAGGTTTGTGACATGTGCCTTAAGGATGCTCAGTTTCTCAGAAGTCACAAACGGCACTCAGTGCCAAGAGCTGCCAAGTTATGCATGCTTGCTGTGGGTATATGTATGACTATATAAGCAGTCACACAAATATATACATACATGCATATATACAGATATATATACACTCACATATGCATATGTACAGCACGTGCACCCAAAACATTTATCGGTGAATGGGGTCTGACTCAGTGACACAGAGATGAAGTGGGCCACATCCCCCTCCGTCCCTGGCTCCCTCCATCCCTCCTGGGGGGTTTAGGGTGGTCTCCCTGGCGGGCGCAGGGGCTTGGCAGTGCTGCCGTTGGCACCGGCTGGTTCCCATAGCGTGCGGCTGTCACTTCTCTGAGTCAGTGCAGGTGGCAGATGATTCATCTCCGGCATCGGTACGATGCTCATCTGCACAGTCTCAGGTTAGATGTTTTTTTTTCTATTTTCTTTTTTTTCAATGCCCAGATGATTCATCTCCTCATGCTGGTGCTTCAAAAGCTTCAGTCCCAGGGGCACTGTCTTCTGTGGTTGGTCTTCTAGGAAAATCATGCCACCACTTCCCTCCCTCCCTGCTGAGCAGCACCGTCTGGGCTTTTTGCACTCTGTTCTTTGCTTTCTTATTGACTTATGGTTGGGTTTATGCGGCATCCGGATAGCATCCATCTATCCTGGAGCGACAATTTTCCTTGCCATCTCGTGCCTAATATTTTAGGAGAGTAGTGATTACCACGGCATCTTCTAGTCTCACTCCTGCAGGACTTGGCTGAAGGTGGTGAGATGCTTTGGCTGAAAATGTCTCACACTACCAGAAGAGTCTTCCTAAACACCTCTCCCTGGAGTGAGTGGGCATGTCCCCCCTGAAGGAAACCAAAACACTTGCCCGGAGTGACAAAGCACATACTCAGCTTTTAGGAGCACTGAGGTGAAACCCTTTCAGCTGCCAGCAATAAAGCTAGTTAGACACTGGTCCTCTGCTGTACTTGCTGGCCCACGAGGTGGTAAGAAACCGCTGCTGGAGATTACGAGGGTGGGGGGCATGAGGGCTTTAAACTGGGTGTTTGCAAGCAGCAGCTGGAGCACCAGCTGGAGATGATGGGAGATGGACAGGTAGACGTCAAAGAGCCATGAGATTGGCCCAGAGATTGAGAGGACTTTGAAGGTAGGGATATATCCAGAGGAAGGAAATATCCAGGAAATATCCTTCCTTCCAGGAAGGAAATATCGCTGCAGATGCAAGGAATGGGGAGGGAGAGGGAGAGGGGGGAAAGTCCAGCCCCCAGCGTGGATGCATCAGAGATCATGTGGGTTTGTGGCTCAGATTTTGACTTTAGCGTTTCTTGAAAAATAGTAATAGTTTCTCAGAATACTCTAGCAGTTGCAAAACATGTCTTTGCTGCGGATCTCTTCACTGCTTATGGATGCCCCCTCTGAAAAGAAGAGGGCTGTAAAAAGCCTGCCTTTCTAATTGAATGTGTGTGTAGACAGCGAAGGTGCAATCTAAGATAATTAATGCTAATTAATTTTTACATGGTCAAATGAGCAGGAATTGCACATGGAAACTCGAAAAAAATTAATTATATGAAAATAGGATAATCACTTGTGTGTTCACATACACATTTATCTGAGCAAGCGTATACTCAGCATTTTAAAAAGGGCTTCTATAGAAAAAAAAAGGCTGCGAAAACATTTCCAAAAATACTCCCTCCTGCATATTAAAAAACACAAAGCTAGCAAAAAATAGACAAAGTTAAGAAAAAGAGGCTGGTTTCAGTATCACTTGCCTTCAAAGGGGAAAATATTGACATCGCTCAGCCTGCTTGCACTCTCACCATACAAATACACCTGGCCCATTAATTTAGTCATTCCTTCACTATAAAAAAAAAACCAACCAAAACCAGAAAAGACTGAATTTTGCTAACCATCCTCGCAGTGTGCAGTGTTTTGTTTTGCAAGCTGTTGCAGTGAGGCTGGAGAAAGCAAGGTGAGAAGGCTGGCGGGTGAGTGACGAAAACCCGTGGAGTGGGAGAGTGCAGAGGCAAAGTCGTGGTTTTTACCTCTGCCACAACTTGGCCCGAATAACTACTGCAGCTGCATGCAGACAGCAGCTGGTTTCCTTACAAATATAAAAATACTTTCTTAGAAAGTCTCCAGAGCTACCAGGATCCAGGTTTTCTTCCCATATGGCCTTTTCCCTGTCAGCTCCCTGGCCATAGGGCGTGATGAAACGCTCCTGCACAGCAGCCGAGGCAGGGCTTGTTGCTGGTGGAGGCAGGGGGAGACGGCGACTTTGTCCTGGGAAACTCTGGGGTTCCTCAAACTGACCTGTGGGGTTCACCTCCCTGGTCTCTGCACGCTATCGTGCATTGGGTATACGGCATTGCATCGCTGAGCAGGTGCACCACCTCCTTCGAGCACCACCTCCAGGGTTACTGGTGGGATATGTGGGACAGTCCATGATGGAAAATGCAGAAATATGTCTGCCCAGGGAACCTGAAAAGGGGGAGGCAAAGGCACCGGAGAAACAAATTTCAGTGACAGAGATTTAAAATATAGAACTTTATAGCCTAAATTTCTCACTTTCTCCCTCCTCCTCATCCAAGGATTCTGATTTTAGATGTTTTAATGAAAAAGCAAGCTTGCCAAATGTTTGCAAAAAATTGCTTAGTGGAAAATCTAATTTTATCCTCAAACTGTGTTTGATTCAGAAATTCATCCTAACCCTTATCTGGAGACTTGCAGTGCCAAGACACGTGTGTTTATCTGCTTACACCTTTCCTCTGAGGAGCAAGTGGGAGGAAGATGAACAGAGCTTGGACCTTTCTCCAAGGAAGAGCACCACAGTTTGCCGTTGACGGGCCTCAGTACAGACTTTCTATCACCTTTGGGGAAAGACGGAGGAGCTATCCTTGGAAATGGATAATGGTCTGAGCGTTTCCCTGGACCTTTTCTTGCACAGAGGACTGGAGGATAAGCTCAGCACTGCACCTAAAGGCATAATCAAGTCGTTGGAAATATATAACAGCTAAATTCTCATCTCTGAAAGGCAGCAGCAACACTGATTTGGGACTCATCGAATATTTTATCCAGGCAGAGGCATCAGGTCGACCTCCAGGAAGCGGGTGGAAGAGAGTGTGAGGGGGAGTGTGTCATTTGTATTAAATTAGAAATAATCAGTTAAGCCAACAGCAGTTCCAGGGAGCCACAGCAGACCATTTCCAGTAATTGATTTTTTGGGAGCCCCGCGGATAGAGCTTTTTTTTTTTTTGTATAATGGATCTGTCCCCCGATGATTAACTAAGTAATTCCTCTAGCAATTACATGACAGTTTCACAGCTTAGAAGTTACCGGGAGCAGCTCTGATCCCTACGCCCATGCGGTTTTACCCCCCTGGGCCCGTCCCTCCAACAACCCCACCCTTCTCAGACCCGGCTGTCCCCCATGTACAAGCCCCACGCTTCATCCTCTGAGCTGCCCGCTTGCACACAAGAACCTCGTTGCAACATCTGTAAATGTGATATAGAGACAGGGCAAACGGCTCACGCCCTGCCAAAGGCCGTGCCTGGTCTCTTGCTGGGTGCTAAGCCTGTGGGGCAGGGAGGGAGGTGGCGGCAGATGTGGGGGTGGCCACTGGGTGCAGGAATCTCGTTTCTCACCCGGGACCTTGACATTTGCTGACACTGTGGATCCAGCAACGCTCTGCAGTAGCTCAGGGAGGAGCGACTTGTCTTCTCTCAGCAGCTGTAGGGTTGTGCGCGTTTGCAGTTGGAAGTGCAAGAACTCATGGAGAAAGGGTCTCTGACTGCATATGGGGGCAGGCGTGACACAAACGGGTTGGCTGGATGTCGATGTTGTATGCGGTTCATCCTGCTCTGTTTCAAAATGCATTTTGGGTATACCTAGGAGATAGCAGGCAGGTTTCTTCTATTCACTCTAAAATTGCCTCCTTAACTCTAATACCGTCAGCAGAGCACAATTAACGACTTTCAACCTTGAGTAGGAGCTGCAGAGGCACAGCTTTTCCCAGAAGAAAGCTGTAAACTTGAGAGCGTACAGAGACAAGTCCTTGTGGCCACTGGCCAACAGAAAATGATTACAAACTAGCAGGGGCACCCACTTCCTTCAGCTTTGTATAAACTGGATAATTATCCTTTGGCTTTGATGCTGGTATCATCAGTGCAGCGTTGGCTTGTGTCGGGATTTAACCACAGCCAGCAACTAAGCCCCACACAGCCGCTCGCTCACTC
>VYZW01036790.1:23304-34533 GCA_013401315.1 Balaeniceps rex | reverse complement strand
TCACTAGCTTGCACTCCTGGGGTCCGGTTGAAGGATTCCTGCTTCTTAAAACTGTGAGTAGCGAGAGATGATGGACTCATCACTCAATGAAAAGTGAGTTATGACTTTGCAGTATGAACTGACTTGGCTACTTTCCACTGCCTTAGCTCTTCAGGATGTGAAGGCTCATGGGAAAGTGCTACTTTGATGTTTTGCTGAATTTTTCTGTGGAACATATTAGACATGAGGCATATCAGATACAAGTTCAAAGCATCTGGGCTAAATTCGCAGTTGGTATTGATGATTTTCTGCACTGCTTCAGGTGACATTTTAAGCAGGTTATTTAATGTGCTAATAAGCATATAACCAAGACTATCTGACTAGGAACAATAGGTGTCTTGTACAAAGATGTATAACATGGAGTCACACTAAACTTGACAGATATTAGGCTAAGATACACACAGAATTATCTAAGGACAGTTGAGTAGTGTGCTAGCATCTTCATTATGCCAAGAAGACAACAGAAGTTGTGCTAACAATACAGAAATGTGGTAAGAGCTGCCAAAACACGTGTCATGTGAGATGCAGGACATCTTACACCTGGCATGAAACTGGTCCTTGGACAGAGTAACTGCAATGCAATGTGGTGAAAAACCCCTTTACAGAACCGGCATGGAAAGGCACCATATTCATAGGGGCGGGGGGGGGAAGTTAACCCTGCAGTCTAGATTCTTTTTTGTCTTGTATTTTGTCATGCTGTCTTTGCAAACAAAGGATTATGCTTATCTATATTCATATCCTATTGAATATCAGAAAAAGGAAAGTCGATCACGCAAAGTAGTTTCTGGTTTGAAGTATAAAGAACAAATTTTCTTTAAGGCTTCAACCTCTAATTATATCTATGTCCCTTCTAGATTCTAGCAAGTTTCTAGGGATAGAGAGAGAAATTCAGGCTTCTAAGCGCTTTTGGTCTTGCAAAGAGCTTCATGGCGTAACGCTGCTGGGCTCATGTCAGTCCATCTAAACAGATGGAGATCAAAAAAATCAGGCAGATATAATCTTGAGTTCAATTTGTGTCTTCCATAAACAAACTTGCAGTCTTCTGACAGAGACAAAACAAGCTGCTCTCAAATCCCACCACCCTCTCAGTTCCTGGCTGACTCCTGATTCCTGTGCATCGTGACCTAGAGGAGAGTAAGTTAAACTGACTCTCCTTACCTCCAAGAATCTCTTCTGGACTGGTTTTTGTTTTCTTTTTTCCTGTCTAAGTGCCAACTTTGTCATGTGAAAGGTTCATCAGGATGCAGAGACATAATTCATGGAATCTATTGGGACACTGCAGGCAGGGAATCCTAGGGCATTCCCTTCCAGCACCCTCCCAAAAGCCCTTCGGACCAGGCTGCCATCCACACAGGGCTCTCCCCTGCCAACTGTCATGCAGGAATGCTCACGGTATCCTTTGCTTTGGACACAGGTACCTTGGATGGTTAAGACAAGAAACATACATCCTGGTTTGGTATAGCTGTTTGCAGTTTGGCTGTTTGCTTTATGCTCCATGCTATACTGCTGCTGCTGTCATGGAAACATGACCTTCATCAAATGAACATACTCTCTATATCTTAACAATTGCCACCTTGCAGGAAAAGCCAATGAGTGTCAGTTAGTAAATCTGGTGATAGATGAGCAAGGAAAGAAGGAATCAGACTGTTCTGAACTTTAATGGCTGCAAAGGGCTAAGAAGGTCAGTAGGAGTATGGTCTGGGCATTAAAATAATCCTGCCTGATTCCCAAAAAAATAGGAAATCTGTTGAGTAAAGAGGTACCATTTTTAACTCTAAGTTCTCCTACCACAACCACATTTTAACAGCAAGCACAGCAGGCTTAACTATGAGGTCTGACAGAAATTTCCAGTTTTTGAAATTACAAGTTCCATTTTTAAAGCTCATATATTTCTTCATATTCAACGCCTGTTCTGAAAGCTCTATCACCGATATAGATGCCAGACATATTGAATGGACTCAGGAGAGGTCTATGATTGGAAATAGCTCAGCCCCATCTTGTTCTCTGGCATACCTGCCCCTCTGGGAGGAATGTTCTGAAATATTTTGTGCAGTGTAGGTGTTCCTAAGTTTTTTGCTATGGTTCCTTTTACTGAAGCTAGAGCATCAACTACATGCACTGGAGCAAATTTGCTGGCTCCATTTCCACAGATCCCTGAGGGTTATTTTACCTCATTTGATACTAAGCCTTTCTACCACATGATTCAGGTAATAAAAGAACACCAAAACACATCACAGTTTACAAAAGAAAAAAAAAAGCAAGAAAATGGAGCAACTTTCTCTCCCATTCACTTCAAAATGAGAAAGACTGCTTTTAGAAGGTTGACACAGTTTGAAGCACACCTTATGACTGAGACTATACTTGGAAGGCTGTGGCAGTCACAATCATGTAGAAGTAGTTAGTACAGGCTGTACCAACACAAACTAAGTTTCTGCTTCAAATAGGCACATTTAGAGTGAAGAGAAGTATTCTGTACTTCAAAGAATAAGTTAACATGTCTATTTTGTGATCTCATTCACTTTGGAAATAAAAGCTAACCTTTTCAGAAGTTTATCAAAAGCATATTGTTTTCTTTAGGGTCAGAACTTATCTTCTGAGCTGCACGTAAACTCAGGGTAAATAGGAAGTCTCTGACTCACTCAGGTGATGGACAAGAACTTTGTCATGAGCATTAGCAAAACCAGCAAGAAACAAGCCATTGTCCTAGTAAGCAACTGATGGTCTCTGGCCCAAACATAATTAAATGTGTGAGTATGTCTCATTTTGCTGACTTTGTTGTGAATTAATTCAATAGGATTCCACAGAACTGTCTGTGTGAATCCACCAACAAAACGAATGTCAGCACAGATCATAAAGACCTAGCACAAAACACCCTAAAATAGCCCAAAGAAACATTCAATGATATTAAAGGACTGTAAATCAAACACATTAGCAGGTATCCTGCTGCTGCAGCTTACCAACAAACCCTTCTCTTCCAGTTTGTGAAGTTTCATTAAAACACATACTTCCTCATTTTTTTCTGTGCCACAGGAACACAGGCCTAAATGAGAACTTAATGTGGGACACTATGGGCCAAGTTCTGCTGACAGTGTTAAAATCAGTGATAAACCTCCCTTTGGCTTAGAGCTTAGAAGCCCCAAAATATATGATCTAGTAACAGATCTCTTTAAAAACAATAGTGTAACTTCCACTTGCAGAGAAGCCAGAATATAGCATTTAAACATTTCTCTGTGTAACTGAAGCCTTAGACAGAACTCCTACATCGCTCGAGAATGGGGAGTTATATTTCTTTCTTCATCTGCAAGGTGATTTCATGCTTCAGGAAGTAAAGAAAGTTTGCGCATTGACAATATAAATGCAGATGCCTCCCATAATGATTGACACCAGAGTGAGTGGAGTTTCAGTGGAGTTTCATTTCTACTCCCAGTAGATCATGCAGCCAAGTGAACTAACATCCCTTTAGGAATTAGAAAGTCAAAGTTTTGACAGGCTGGCTTCCCCCCTTGAAATGGGTTCAGTTCAGAAGGCCTCCTCGAGTTCTGATCTGCTCCTCACAATTATCTTTTTTAATAGACAATATGAAAGCCAGTGACACTCAAAGTGTACTGTCATATAGAGGCGAATTTTTCCCTGCAAAGGACATAAGTGGCAATGAAAGAAACTATTACATACAGCAAGCAGCAAAACACTCTATCATAAAGAAATATTAATTTCACAGAGCTGTCAGAAAACTGTCTCTGTCCCGATCCTAAATGTACATCACAAAATGAGAGACCTTTTCCAGCTTATATCTGGAAGAATAACGCTGTTCATGTAGAAGATAAGCAAAGTTGCTTTTGCAATTTGTGCTCTCTTAGCAAAGGGAATTTTCCAGTACAATAGAAAAGCTATTGAGCTACAACCCAAATATTGTGACAAATAGTAAAAACTGCAGCTCAGCATTTTCCCCTGCTGTGTGTATTCAGACAGTTGCCTAAGTTCTTCTTGAATAAAGGTATACAAAATATAACACAGTATTGGAATATCAATAGGGTAACAATAATTATTCTGTTCTTTTTTGCCTGATGGCAGGTTGATTTGGCCCTTGCAGTCAAGTCTGTAAAATTTGAAGTAGAATATCTTTATGCTCACTTCTAGCCACAGCAAGCCCAGCTGTGTCTCTGTTAGAACACTGCTCAATCAAACCCGTTACTTGATCAATGGATTTTCTACCATAGCGCATGCAAGTTCCACTGTGAAGTCCCCACATACGTACCCTGACCTACTGGACAAATGGCTTTGTTTGCAAACCATTTTTCACAAAAGTCATCAGAGGCCCATTTGGCAGAATTCTCAGGAATCACCCTCTGCTACACAAAATAGGAAAACTTTTCTCAAGGCACCACAATAAAACCTGATGCTTACACTTAGCTTTTATTTGTGTCCTGGTTTCAGCTGGGATAGAGTCAGTTTTCTTCCTAGTAGCTGGCATAGTGCTGTGTTTTGGATTTAGTTTGAGAATAATGTTGATAACACACCGATGTTTTAGTTGTTGCTAAGCAGTGCTTACACCAGTCAAGGACTTTTCAGCTTCCCATGCTCTGCTGGGTGCAAAAGAAGCCGGGAGAGGGCACAGCCAGGACAGCTGACCCCAACTGGCCAAAGGGCTATTCCATACCATACAACGTCATGCTCAGTATAGAAACTGGGGGGAGTTGGCCAGGAGGCTGGGATCACTGCTCTGGGACTGGCTGGGCATCGGTCAGCAGGTGGTGAGCAATTGCATTGTGCATCACTTATTCTGTATATTGTTATTATTATTATTATTATCCTTTCCTTTTCTGTCCTATTAAACTGTCTTTATCTCAACCCACGAATTTTACTTTTTTATTTTTTTTCTGATTCTCTCCCCCATCCCACTGGGGAGGGGGAGAGTGAGTGAAGGGCTGTGTGGTGCTTAGCTGCCTGCTGGGTTAAACCACAACAATTTGTTATTCATATGTTTTCTTCAGTTCCTAAACTGTACAAATGCATTGCTTCTAACAAGGGATGCCCTACCAGCTCTATGTTAAAGACAACACTTTGTTGCAACTGCTACTGTAGAAAAGTAGAAGCATGTTCAACACAACTATTCAATTCACCACTTTTATAAACTGAATATCTTTGTATCATGTAGGAAAGATTTGCCTTTTCTTTTCTTCATTATAGTTATTGTATAAGTGAGAATACAGACAAATCCATCCAATTTATAGCCTTTCTCTTCACTTTTTATTTGCATAGTCACTAACTTCTGTGCATTTTCCAACCCATGGAATATCACTGGTAAGTTTATGAAGTTATCACTGGTTAAATGATGGCAGTGTATTAGTGTATATAATAGAAACTTCTTATTTGACATGCAGCCGGTGATTGAGAAGAAAATATCAAAATGGTAACACCATAAACCAAGAAGAGTGTAGTGCCTGGGAGAAAGACAGAGAAAGAAGGAATATCAACAGGAAGTCTAAAAGCAAACAGAATAAAAATCAGCATTAAGCCTATAGCTTTCTTGGTGACAACAGAAAAATGACAGCAAGTATCATCCAAAAAAAATACAAGAAGAGCATAAGCATTCAAGCTTCATTGCCAAATATTAACTGACATGGGCTAGAAAACCTCCCTGTAGAGGTTATCACAGTACTGCCAATCTTCTCTGAAGCATCTGGTCACTATCAGAGACAAGATAGTAGACTTGCTGGTTCCCTGAGCTGATCGGGCATTTTGGTGCCTTTGTCCTATATTCCTCATTATTCAGCCAGCTTCATCCAAAAGTATTTACTTACCCTTGACCAACATGTGATGCTGATTACAAAGACAAAGTCTACACAGAGAAAAGGGAGAGTTACTTAGAAAAAACATTCAAATGACCAGACACTTAGCTAATACACGATCCCCCATCTTACTCCGCAGCTTAATTCACTGCTGCTTCCTGACTATCACTGTTCTGGAGCTATGCAATGCAACAAAGAAAACAAGATACTACACAATTTTGCTGGTGTCTCTCTCTGTAATTTCCAGGATTATATATTACACCATGGCAGGTAATGCTGACTGCTTTCAAAGGTAATTTCTTGATGGTGAAGTCTGAGGAAACTCAGACTTTGACAGCAGAAAACCACCACAGCAAATACACATACAATATTCTCCAGCAGAAATTGTAAGCATTTAGCATTGCTGACTTGCATAACTTCTTACCTAGTCTAACACTTGTTACATCATCAGCGCCAAAGCATTTTAACAAACAGGATTGAGACTCTTGCTACAGTAAAGTTGTAATGATCTACCCCAGCTGAGGATCTGATCCTTTTTGCCTCTTGGACAGTGTCCAAAAGTTCCAGCAGCCTATTTGGGAACTGTCCAAACATTTGTGTTCCTGGATAGAATATAAATAGACAAGAAGGAACATAAAAACATTCTCCCAAAGCCAGTTTGAAAATACTTCTTAAGTCACTCTTGAAGCATTGATCATTGTACAGCTGACCTAGACAACACACTTCAAGGTCAACACTTCCCTTGACCTACTGTCATTCTCTCAAAGATAAAAATATCTTCAATTTCACACTGACCAGGACTCTTGGTTAGAGAGATGATAGATAATGATTTAACATGTCTCGCTTTTTATTGGTTCTCTTCCCTTCTCCTGTAACTTTTTCTCATGCTCTTTTTCAATCAGATATTAGTTTAAGTCTGTATGTGCCACATTAAGTAGGACATCCATCTTTCAGCTAGTGAAAAACTGTGTATGTTGAATGGAGCAGTGCTAGCCTGACTAAGAATTCGATCAAATACATGCAGAGGTAGATCATGGGGGATCAAGCTTCTCTTCCAATTTTTCTGAACTTTTTAATGACCTCTCTTTGTAGCACTAATTTTCCACATGAAAGGCACGATGTTTGGTGCTGTGTCCCTTGAAGCTTACCAAAGAAAACAAAATATGCACACAAACATGATGAGAGAGACCTGAAGAAGGAAAAACAGGATACCATAAAAATGAACCATCCTGGTTTTCATGCCTCTCTACCTTTTCCTTCCATTCTTGAGTACAGCTTTGTTAAAAGCATTTAAAAAATAATGAAGTCTGATAAATGGAGCTGTTGTTAGGATAGGACCACTACAGCATCTTTCGATAGTGACAAGCTTTTAACATATGTCAAAAATACGTTCTGTTTAATTAATATATACTTCAGACAGCTGAGGTCTAAATAGACCATATGTGCTGGTTTTGGCTGGGATAGAGTTAATTATCTTCATAGTAGCTAGTATGAGACTACGTTTTGGATTTGTGCTGAAAACAGTGTTGATAATACAGGGATGTTTTAGTTACTGCTCAGCAGCGCTTATACAGAGCCAAGGCCTTTTCTGCTTCTCACCCAACCCCACCAATGCGCAGGCTGGGGGTGCACAAGAAGCTGGGAGGGGACACGGCTGGGACAGCTGACCCCAACTGACCAAAGGGATGTTCCATACCTTATGGCGTCATGCTCAGCAATACCAGCTGGGGGAAGAAGAAGGAAGGGGGGGACATTCGGAGTTAAGGCGTTTCTCTTCCCAAGTAACTGTTAAGCTTTCCTGGAGATGGCTGAACATCTGCTGGCCTATGGGAAGTACTGAATGAATTCCTTGTTTTGCTTTGCTTGCTTGCATGCACGGCTTTTGCTTTACCTATTAAACTGTCTTTATCTCAACCCACGAGTTTTCTCACTTTTACTCTTCCGATTCTCTCCCCCATCCCACCGGGGGAGAGTGAGCAAGCGGCTGCGTGGTGCTTAGTTGCTGGCTGGGGTTAAACCACGACACCATAGGAGAATAACAATACTATCAATACTATACTTGTACTGTAACTTAGACCAAAAAGGTTTCTATGACTAAGAGTAACGCAATACAGTCCTTCATCTTCCTCTCATTCCTCCACTTTCAAGGCAATAAAAATTCAGGAACTTCCAAACAGAACCAGTACATCCTCACAAAGGCTTATACAAAACAACAAAGTCCTGTCTACCTAAGAATATGTGAGATAAAGTTTAAAAACTCACTACCTGACTAGGCATTTGCAGGAACAAAGTCTCAGAGGCTGTCACCAATGCCCTAATATCACAGGCTGCAAGAATATGGTGAGAACAGGCTGAGATACTGGGTCTCAGGAGTCACCTGGTGTTCAGAGTGCTCCTGAGCACTCTCTGGAGTACAGCATGGACACGGCCATCCAAAGAAAGATGACATTATAAGACATTTAGATCCTTTCAAAGTTTTTTTCCAAGTCAAGGAAATTTAGGATGTGGAATCTGTTCCGCACCCTAGATTTGATTTTGACTATTTCAAACTGATTAGAAAGTACACAAAATTTGGACAATACTTCACAAGCATCAAGTAGTGTATGTCCAGATAAATCCATTCACGTATACATTTCCAGTACACCTTCAAGAAGGATAAGACAAATACATAACTACACAGCACCACTGCTAATGAAAAATACTCCATCCCCCTTTCAAAACTTTCTGACCTCTTTCCTTTGATTTGAGGAAATACAACCATGGTTGTACTGATGCTGCTAAAACGATAAGTGAAAATATATTTGAAAACTGTGAAGGTCACACTTGATTCTGCTGTCAATAATTTGCTGCAACTTTTTGGGAGTCAGCCCGGACATGAAGTTCAGGCAAACACTATCTATTTGCAGCCTTAGAAAGCACAAAGCATTTCAACACTACAGCTGTAGAAATTTCCTTTAGCAAAAAGATGTTCACAGAGCCTGACAGGATCAAGACCTTCAAATCAGACTATCAAACAATGTGGGTGTCAGCTATTTGGTACTTTTAGCACTAATCAAAGGAAGTGACTTACAAACAGTTCAAGCACAGCACTTATAGCCATAGGTAAGGGAAGTATTTTCAGTAACGGCATTCACTGTGCAAGCCACAAAGAGCCAATCCAAAACCAGAGACAAACAGATCTTTATTCAGAGACCAACTGACAAGCCCTGCTCGGGGTCCCAGACTTTCACAACGGAATCCAAATTGGATCTTTCCTTGGAATATCAAATAGCTATTCAGTGCTTCTACTTACGTAGACAGATGAAGAGACGTTGTATGTATATCTTCTACACTTTTGTCTTCAGGAAGTACAGTGGAAAATGAGAGGAACAAAGCACAAATACAAGGAAACAAAATGGATCTATAAAACACCCTACAGGGAAAAAAAAAAATTGACCAGGATTAACAAACATGGAGTTGAACAGCTCACCAGATCATTGGCCTACGTTGCAGCTGAAAACCCTGTGTCTGAACAATAAAACCAGTAAATATTATTTATGTGTATAATATTGACCCTTTCATCCTGTAAAATCCTAAAGCATCTCACAAGCACTAGGCACAGAAATCCATGGATGGCAGCAGCCATTGAAACAAAGCAATAATTCTCAATAGCTTAAGGCATTACTAAAACAAGAAAATACCAAATTATCAGTTTTAGGAAATTAACAAAAGCACCAAGTACAAATCAGCTAAAAACTTTATAACACTGATAGCATTTTTGTTTCCTTTTCCTTCTTTCATGTTTCTCTATTTTGTTACTCATTAATAGTCTTAGGTAAGATTCAAAATCAGACTCTCCTCCTTTGGTTTTCCCAGGGCACGAATAGAGAACATGATTGATGTCCTGATCACTTGCTTATAGCAAAATACTAACCTTCTCTATTGCTAATTTTGATCTGAGATGGAAAAACCCAAAACTATTAATGTTTGCCTTTCCTTTTTCCTCTTGTCATATTAAAGATATTTCAGATTCCATGTCAGAGGAAGGAAGAAAGGAGATATGAAAGAGAGTGCTAGTTCATTTAAAAAAAACATCCTAAGCCATGTTCTCCCTATAGTTCAGGAAAGGTGAACTTCTGTCAATCACTACAGGGAACTATAGGAGGGGAAAAAAAAGAAAAAAAAAAAACAAAAAGAGATAGATTTGAAGAAGGAATAGCTCAGCAGACTGAAACAGAAGCTGAAGTCCCTGTCAACAGCTCCTACCCAAAACTGTATTTACCTCTGTGAGAAAAGATTCAGTGATGCAATGAAACAAAAAGAAGAAACAGAGGTGGATCTTGCTCTTTCTCATGCTAAAATGAGAAATACAGGTATCCAAGCAAGTTGGCCTTTCAAACCTTCTAAATATTTTAAACTTGCAAGTTAGCTAGTTATTGTTAAAACCAGCAACAAGGTTGAGGAAATAATTCCCTTGTGTGTCAACAGATAATAGGGCTTCTGCAAAAAAGCCCACACCAACTGCAAAGGCTGAAGGGGCAATACCATGCTCATCAGGCTACCAGCTACCTAGCTTTGCACAGAAGCATTTAGGCAGGTCCTTCCAGGCAAAAACATCCTCCAGGGAATTGTACAGATTTCCTTCCAAACTCTGTACAAACCCCTCACCTGAAAATGAAAATGTTTTGGAGTTGTAAAATGCTTTAAGCTTTGACAGGGAAAATCGGCACAGAAGAGTATGCCAGCATCTGTCACTCATTCAGTGTAATGGTGCCATAGGCTAAAGGGGGCCAGCAAAGCTATAGATTCATTCAGGAGACATTAAGAAAAAAGGAACTCATGAGAGCAGGAATCTGTGTCAATGCTACTCATCAATGCTATTCATCAATCCTGTGCTCAAAGGCATGTAAGCCATTTTGGTTTTCTTGTAAGAGGCTACAGTTGCATTTTACGTATGGTTTCTATATCCCAAAGCTTTCACAGCCTAGGGCAGATCAGTTTTAAGACATTGAAAATCCATGTTTTTCCAACAAGCTCATCATACATGAAAGACAAGAGCATGCAGAGGCATCTGGACATATATGAGATTTTAGACACCAAGGTCCACTCTTGACCCAGACTTACTCTGGGTTCAGGAAGACATATATTTACAGTCAATTTACTTTCTGTGCTCTCTTGCACATACACAGTAATCAATTACATCAGCAAGGAAATAGGTTTGGTAGTGGGTACTCTCCCAGTGCCTGGACATATCTGAACTACACTGAATGACTCAATGAATCTTCGAACTCTTCCACATGCTAAGCAGTGAGCTTTATATTTAGGTACTCTGGGAGGTAACTGTCACACCTCCTGCTGGAGGTGACCCAACATAGAATCACAGAATCATTTGGTTGGAAAAGACCTTTAAGATCATCGAGTC
>VYZW01036790.1:4962-19327 GCA_013401315.1 Balaeniceps rex | reverse complement strand
GATGATGAAGCCAACTGAAACACAAAAAGAAAATAAACTCAGCAAAACTGATGAAGCAAAAGCCAGGGTAAAGCAGTTTTTGTAACAACAAACAGTGCATTTTCCTTCCCTCTGCGACGCTAAAAGCCTGTCAATCCCTAACGATATATGTATGTGCAAGCATTTACACACACTTCACATTTTCCTACATGTATACAGTAATGATTGCAACACAAGCAACATGCATCTCAAACCAGCAGTAAACAACTAAAGGAAGCATTACCAAACCTGGTGTCACACGCAGGGTTTCTTCCATTCCTGAAGCCTCTCTCCTTCCTTCCCCTTTGCTTTTGCTAACCCTGTGGTGGTGTGCATTGTTCATTTAATCAGGCAACAGGGCTCAAATGTATAGGGCAATGTATCCTTACTATCAAAACAGGTGAAAGAAACAAAAATAAAAGTATAATATTCTGGAAAAAAATCTCCAAACACTATTCCCTTGAAAACAGAAGCAGGGGGAAAATATCTTTAAAAACATGACAGAGAAAATTGCTAGGTAGTAAGTTTGCCTTAATTCCCCACATCTATGGCTCTCTAGTACTGTGTTTGAAACAGTTCATTGGCAAGAGGGTCACAATAGTCTGTCAAAGATGATTCTCCCTTTGCAAGGTTTCTTGCATATTTTACAAAGAAGATAGACTCTGCTGCTTCCAGGGGCCTGCAGGAACCACATAGGCACTTCAAAAACCATTTTAAAAACAATTATATCCTGTAAGCACCCAGCAGCTAAATTTCTAACTCAGCCTCCTGGCACTATTATGTACTATTGTGGGGTCTTTTTTAAAAAATAAAAATAAAAAATCAGTAGGGCATAGTCTAAGGAGGCGCATATTCTGTTGCAAGATCTAGTTTATTTCAAAGTCTCCAGTATGAGGTTGAAACAGCAAACAGTATTTAAAAGAAAGAATGATAGATAGGACTCTGGACTAGACCATGAGACTATCAATTCTGCCATCCCGCCTCTGGCATTAACTAACTCACAGTGCTCCAATAAAGGGGAAAACATACCCAAACAATCCTCATAAAGCACCTATAGAATAGCATAATGATAGATGTGCAAAGAGGAAAAATTCTTTTTCTGGCCTCTGTGGCAAGCAGCTTATATTCTCAAGCATTACATTTTCTAGACCTTTTTTAGCTTGCATAAGCACAAATTGCATTATTGTCCATAAAAATATCCTGAACGTATCATGGAAAATCCTATAGCGATTCCTAAAATAATGGGGGTTCAGAAGAGGCTTAATGGTATTTCAAAAGCATTTCTATGTAAATAGAGATGAAATGAGAGTACATCATATTTAACCAGCTTACTACATGGTTTGTTGGTTATATTTTTTCCTTAATTAAAGGTGCAATCCTGCAAAGTGCTACATGCTGACCTCAGAGCAGCAAAACCTGTTCAGCACTCTTAATCCTAACTAGTTAACAAATTCTTATGTATGTTTAGTGCAGCCAGGCCAGAAAGGTCAGCACCACGCAGGATTGAACCCTAGGAAACTGGTTTGGCCTATTGTGTTTGTTTCTGCACAGCTTAAAACAAAACCTTGCAAGAAAAGGCCCAATTCATAGGAGACAGAACAAATGCCTATGGAAATAGAAATAAAATGCAAGGGTCATGCTATGTTGGTGGCTTTTAAGAATATATCAGATCAAAAGGGATGTTCTCCTCCAAAAATCCATCAGACAAAACTGCAACAACTGAAAAAGGCTCACAAGAGTCTTTGAGGCAAGGAGTTCATCAGAGTGCACAAGAGCCCAAGGCACTGGTTAGCAGTTATTCAACCATAGCTAATAAAAGATTCGGTGTGTACATGAATTTAGCTAGACTGTCGGTACCCTCATCCAAATCTGTAGTGTAAAACTCGAACGAGCTGCTCCTTAAACCCTACGGCTGTTCCTTTTTACTTCAGATCTGCCCAGATGGACATCAGCCTCCATGCAAGCAGAGCAGAGCACCTGGGCACCCATTATACAGATCACACTAGACAATCATCAGATTTGGAGACTACGCCATAGGAATTCTTTTGCCCCCCCCGAATACTTTCTAACTATGAAGCTACAGAAGTACATTCTCCTTTGTGCTTCTTCCTTTCCTACTATTCTTGTTCATCCAGAGGGTGAAGAACACCCTTTTCCACCTCAGCAGAAAAAGCCTCATTCGATGGAGCTTCCCTAAGGGTGAAAGAAGAGGGTTTGAGCTCTGCCAGGCTGTTATGGGCAGTACGTATGGGTAGCCCTTTCCTTAAGCTTACAGTGTGGCAGCAATTGGGATTTAAAAGGCAAGAGTAAGTCCTGCTCAGTTGTCTGAAAGGTTTGTCCTTCAGACATATGTTGAAGAAAAGGTTTCAGGTGAAGAACCCCTGGTGGATAGCAACGCCATCCTGTAGAGCAAGGCTCACCGGTACTCATCTTTAGGATCTCACAGTGAGGGTCTAATGTTCTTCGGCACTGTGAAGGGAACCTCTCACAGGTACAAAGGTCAGGCACCTTGAGTGATCTCACTCTAAGGTAGGAATTTACAGACAACTTTTTTCTTCTTTAAATGCTAATTGTTGGGAACATTTACAGCTGGCTCTAAATAAGCACAGAAGGCAAATGGCATTGCAAGCTGTGTGTTTGTGTTTGCACTGCAGAAGAGCAACGAGCAGATTGGCAAGTTTTTCCTAAGTGATCTTGAAATGGAATAACATTGATGCCACATGCATTATGCAAAAGTGGATGGATTGATTAGTGGGTCACACAATTCCAAAGACCCATTATACATCTTCCTTTAAATAATTAAGCACAGGAAAATGTACTATTCCTGCAAAGCTAACCAGGATCATCTCGCTACTTAGAAGATTGACTGCGTACTTCATTGCTAAAGAAAAAGCTAAGCAGGTTCTCACTGACTTGGGGCATTGCCCTCAGTTTCACCAGCACTGTCATATTCCTTCAGACACACCCTCATATAGCACTGACAAGCGCTGCCTTCCCAGTGCCGTGACTTTGTTCAGTGGGGCCTCTGCTTTCTCATGGATTTGGCAGCAATTCATTTGCTAATGTGAGCAGGGAATGCAGCTGATTTGTTTTTCTAAGCATTTCCCAAAGATTCAGGGTTAGGTTTTGTGCTTTATTTCTTGGCAATAGCACTGCACATCCAAAAAAACCCAAGCAGTTGACAACAAAGAAAATATTTCAGTTTGATATTTTTTTTTTAACCATAAATGACCATCAAGCCATGAGGAGTTATGTTCAAATTCAGCTATTTAGATAGTCTCCTTTTCATATCAGATTTGCTAAAAAGTTCAAGCGTTGCCAGGTTTTAAGAAGGATATGCAGGAGCCCAAGGAATTGAATTATTTAAAGATTAAAAGACAAAGCTATTAACCAGCATCTTTCTGATGCCAGTAGGTTTAAGGAAGCCAGCACGCATGAAAGAGAGACTCTGCTTGTCACTTCAGCAACATTTTTATGAAGGCACAAAAATGAATGGCACATTCTGTGTCTTCCTAAAAGCTATTTAGAGGTGAACTAAATATGTACTGCCATTTTTAAAGATAATTCCTTCAGAAACACACACTGTATTTAGAAAGAATTCATCTAGCTATAAAAGTACAAGAACAATGAATCACCTGCATTTCACCAACCAACAGGTCCTTTAACAATCTCAAAGTACAACAGGAAAAAAAATTACATGGGTACACCTTATATCTAAAGTGGCTAATCTGACCTCTGTTAGCTAACAAGACTTGGAGGGATTTAAAAGATTTTCTGTGTTTTAGAAGATATATGTCAATGTTGAGAAGAATTGGCTTCTGTGTTTTGCTTTTATTTCTCAATTAGCTTTTTCTGAACTTATTGTATATCAATGTATTTCAGTTTCTCATCACCTCCTAATCAGATTGCTATCTTATCACCTGATACAGAAAGGAAACACCAGGAGAAATCAATAGTCAGAGCAAAGGGTCAAGTAGCAGCCAGCCCTGGATAAGTGATATGTCTGTCTTATTCATATCACGGCATGAGATCATCTTCAAGCAATGAATCTGAAGAGTCAAAACATGGACTCATAAGGGAAAAAGGATTTGATTTAATTCAGCCAAGCAAGTTGCATTAATTGCTTAAATAACTACAACTGGCTGAAGTTTGCAAATTAATTGTTTTGATGTTTTTGGACAACATACTCTCTATTTTTCATCCAGCTCTACAGAATATGATATTTAAATGACAGCTGCTCTTTTTCCTTTCTTCTAACAAATCAAGTGCAAAGATATATGTGACTGGAGTCTGTATAGGTCACCCTTTCCTCTGGGGATTTTTATGCATGTTTAATAACCTGCAAGTAAACCATTTCCTGCAGTTGGGGAGCATACAAAGGATACTTCTAAGGTTTTGCCTTTCCATCAGCACCTATTTTCATGAAGCATGTATAAACTTAAATACCTTGGACATGTCCACCTCTCCATCAAATGGGGATGAAATCATAGAATCATAGAATGCTTTGGGTTGGAAGGGACCTTTAGAGGTCATCCAGTCCAACCCCCCTGCAGTGAGCGGGGACATCTTCAACTAGATCAGGTTGCTCAGAGCCCCGTCCAGCCTGACCTTGAATGTTTCCAGGGATGGGGCCTCCACTATCTCTCTGGGCAACCCGTCCCAGTGCTTCACCACCTTCATTGTAAAAAATTTCTTCCTTGTATCTAGCCTAAATCTCCCCTCCTTTAGTTTAAAACCATCACCCCTTGTCCTGTCACCACAGGCCTTGCTAAAAAGCCTGTCCCCATCTTTCCTATAGGCCCCCTTGAAGCACTGCAAGGCCGCACTAAGGTCTCCCCGCAGCCTTCCCTTCTCCAGGCTGAACAGCCCCAACTCTCTCAGCCTGTCCTCGTAGGAGAGGTGCTCCAGCCCTCGGATCATTTTTGTGGCCCTCTTCTGGACCCGCTCCAACAGGTCCATGTCCTTCTTGCGCTGAGGGAAATCAATCCCTAGGTTCCAAAGTTATGAGGCAAGGTGTTAGTCTCTCACATACACACTCAGAACGTGACTGTAATCTCATTTCCTTAAGGATACACCAAAGACCAAACTTACAATTACATTGCATGTATAACATCTGTGTACATCAGCCATAGGAGACTCTTGAGACTTGATGGGGGTTTTCTGTAGCACTATTGAAACAGCTTTTCCCAAACACAGTTGTACTGAAAGTATTTTCATTACTAACCCAGAGCAATCTGTTGTTGATACGCACTGCTACAAGGAGACAACTTCCTAAGGGATTGAGTTTAACTGTAACAGCAACACACCCGTGAGAGAGCAAGCTGAAGACTACCTCACAAGTTGCTTCACTCAATCATTTCCAGGATGTTCTTTTAATCTAGTTTTGGGGTCTTTTCTGAAGGAGAAAGCTCTTTTCAACAGAAAGAAAATAAATATAACCCCACCTCTCTGCCTTCCTGCTTTGCCTCACCAGTGACAACAAAACAGAGCAGCCACAGGCCATCACTGTGTTATGTTTACTTTTACAGAATGACATCACTGCAGACTGTAGATACACAGCACTGAATCAATATCTCCTTTTTTTAAAAAAAATTTGTCTCACATTTGCACACATAATTACACCATCCACTTTACCAGATGTTTTGCTCCTCTAATCTGTGTGAGTTCTCATTGTTCAGCAGGAGAACAAGGGACAGAGCACCCTCACCGTGTCACAGCGGGATCAGGTTCAGAGTGAAATTAAATTTGCCCGTTATCCTCCCACTCCCTCCTGTGCTATGATGCATGTGCTCATTTCCTCAATGCAAAAGGCAGTTCTCCCTGCATGGAAATCAATTTGATTGTAGGACTTTACAGACCTGTGCTGGAGGACTTAAACTTTTTACAGATTTTTATTCCAGAAGCATGAGCCAAGTCAAAATTCCATTCTGTTTCCCTTCTACTTAACCCTTAGTGTTTGCCTGCATACAGATGTGCCGATTTCCAGCCGAAGAAACTTCAGCTCAAGACTGCTCATGCTGCCAGAGGCCCAGTATGTGACAGTAGTGATTCTGACATATCTGAAAGCTTGTGTTTCTTTATTTCAAAATGAATTTTTATTTAGAAAATTGTTAATTATAGCAAAAAAAAGAACAACTCAAGACTTAACAATAAAATCTTGGAATGGAAACAAAACATTCAGTTTACCAGAAGCAATTGCTTCATTACTATTTCCAGTTTAACAACAACAACAAAACCTCCAGTTTTATTTCTTTTGTCCTGTTTACAGTCAACATTTTTTTTCAGGATGCCAGCATTTTTCCCAGAACGTGAAAATGGTTTCCCATCCTCTCTGAAACACCACCTCTCCTGTGTGTTTAAAGTTAAGCAGGTGCATGAAGCTTATTAATTTCCACATGAGCTGAGCACAGGTAGAATGCCTTGATGAAATGCACAAAAAATCCTTTTTTACAAGAATCCCGTGATTATGGAGTACACAGGCTAAATCACAAGGAAATGACTGATGAACAAGTTAGCCACCAGCTTTACAAAGAAAAACAAAAGATCAGTGTAAACTCCAGAAGTCTTTTATAAGCTGTAATTAATTATGTGTTATTTGATTCTAGTTACTTTCAGGAAACTAAATGCTATATGCCCACAATAATGCATTTCATATGTCATTCACCTTTTAATTAAACTGGTCCTCTTGTAAGGTTATTGTTTTCTGCCCTGTGATCTCGGCTCCTCTACTCTCAAACTGGCGATCTTGTGTGTTGCTTTGTTCAGCTATACACAGGGAAAAGATGACGCCACTTCGCAAAGCATATTTGGTATTTTGACATTGGATGAAAACCCAGTCTTTGGGAACTCCATCTCAGAGGGAATGGAATCCCAGGTGTGGACAACCTCAACTGAAGTTTTTCAGCCAACTCTAATACAAAATGCAGCTGGACTTCTCCTTTGCTGTCAGCAGGAAGTGATAATCAAAATCTGAGCTGACAGAAACCTGTCAGGCAAATGAAAGAGAAAGGTGGGGAGGTTAAGTCCATTAACTTCATTGGTTCATGGAGTAAATTTGGGTAAGACAACACAACTAGCAACTTGTTGTGAGTAGTCAGCTTTTGAAATCACTGTAGGCAGTCATATCCACAGCTGGCTCACAGCCTAAAAACTCAGGCTCTCAGCCAGATATTCCTATCCTACCTTACCCATCACAATTGTTATTTGTGTTGCCAGCAATTGAAATGAGACCATGATTCAGCTCAACCATTGTGGTGTTTGTCATCAGACTCTCATCTCAATGACAACAAATAACCTGATTTAAGAGTGCAAGTCTTTTCTTTCCTTACATGTTTGAATAAAGTCCCCACTGGAGAGCAGGAGGATGATGAAAACATGGGAGAGTTGAATGATCGCTTATACATAGAAATAAATGCTTGAAATAGAGGAGGTGTTAGATATGGGAGGCCTGATTTTCATTTTATACTAGTAAAGGATGTTGTTTTATGTTTTAAACAGCAGTGATCTTTAATATTAGCAGGGAGTTTTCAGTCAGGTGACAGATGGAGTAAGCCTGTGCAGTGGGGTGCTACCTAGAATTTGGGGAGTGTGGCATGTCCAATAATCACCAAAATCCACCTGGTTTATTTCCTGGCCTCACAGGTGAACAGATCATCTTTCTCTGCAAGACTCCTTGACAGCACCTAAAGGTCACGTAGTGCTGAAGTCTGTGCAGCTCAGGCCTAGTTACGATTTTGAGACACTTTCAGCTGTTTCAAGTGCTCATACTAGAGGAGAAAATCCAGCTTGCTGGTAGAGACCCATTACAGCTAAGGAGAAAAATAGCATTGTGGGAACAGTGCCAGAAGAGGAGATTGGTGCTTATACAGATTTGGCCTGAGAATGTCAAGTAGGTTCTCTCACCTCCTCATCTATAATGCCGAAATGAGTGTTACCAGAATTACAGGGATGCTGTGAAGCTAAATCCGCACAAGTTCTAAAGCACTTAGAGGACTTCAGCTGGAAGGCATGACAGAAATGAAACACTTTTTTATTATTTTTCTCACTCACTCAAAGAAATATCTGAGAGGAAAGCCAACATTTTATAGAACTTACAAAAATATGAGAAACCTGACTCATTTCCCATTCAGGTCAAAAGGAGCATTTTCCACTGGCTGCCACGTGAGCAAGATTTGGACTAAAAGGCCTATAACAATTCCTTATGAACAAGGTCCCTAAAGCAACTTACAAATAGATGGCTGCTATTTGCCTTGGCTTTCACCCATCTTTCACCATGGAGACAAGAAGAGGAAGAAGATAATGAATCTGCCCAGAGATAAATGTCTGCATACTAGGTTATTTTCCTCTGTTAACACTGAGAGCAAGAACGATTGGTAATTTTGCAAACTAAATTTTGTGGGCTTCTCAAGTAGAATCAGAAAGACAAACGCACCACAGGCCCATCTCTGTATACAGAGAAGCTCCTCAGCTCCAGTGAGATGAACACTTCAAATCACTTCTCTACAGTATCTTCAAGTACCATACATCCACCTCACAGTACTTAATTGTTTTAACTCACTCTAGCTGATTTCAGAAGTCTGGTGAACTAGAGGATATGTTTACGTTTTGGATGCAAGTTTATTTCCCAAATATTGTTCTGCCAGCACTGGAAACAGAAGCCCTGCTTTCTGGAAGTAGGCCAACCTCTCAGTACTTGAACTCCATTCACAAAGTGCTAAAGGAAGTTCAGCTACTGCATATATTTACTTTGAATAGCTTTGCTGCTGTTTCAGCTGGGAAAGACTCTACACGATTTGAGTATATATCAAATTAACATAGTCTGCATTGTCCTGAAAAGATACCACTGCCCTGCCACACGCGTTGTTCTGCATTATCTAGGGAGTTTTTCTGCCTGAAGAAATATTTGTGCCTCCCACTTAGCTCCTACTTTAGCTAATGCTAAAAATACTACTAGTTGTTATAATGGTATTAATTATTCCCTCTTCACCTCCATCACTCACCTACCGACAAGACAAGGCAGCATCTCAGCATGGAATGTACATTGCCTATGCAGAATGGAATCCTCGAGGGTCCTCCAAACACCTCCTGGCATAAAAATGTCAGAACAGCTACCCTGGATCACACCAAAATCCCACCTAGCTCAGTTCCCTGAGTCAGCGTGGGGGAAAGGTGACAGACAGCACTCCGGGAAGGCCCAGCCAGGGGCCACTGCCTTGTCAGGAAAGCACTCACAGCAGGGTAGGCAGCTGGGATCAATCATCTCTGGGAGGAGCAGCAGAGCCAAGGCTGGAGATGGAGGTGAATGAGTTGGGACATTGACATGCTGCAGGACAAGGACCCCACACCAACATGCTGCCACTTAGTGGGAATAGTCCTGAGAAGTGCTTCTTGTCCCAGAAAACACCACAGTCACTGGGATACTGACCCAGCAGCTACAGGCAACATGGCAGGGGAGAAGAACAGCCTCCACCTCCTGGGTGAAGACAGGCAGAACTAGCCCCCCATAGAAAATGTGGAGGTGATCAGGACCAGTGCCAGCTCATGAAACCCAAACACTTTCCACCACTTTTACCTCTCCTCCTTTCCTCTCCCTTCTGCTTGCATGTAACCATATCACTCAGTGTTGCTCACATAATATTTTTGCTAAATAATTACAATTTTAAAAAAAGTCGCTAATAGCAGGCAGCTTCAAAAGAGCATAAAAACAGGCTAAGCACATGATGGTGTTTCCATGGAATACTGCCCAGCCTTGAAAAAGCAGCAGCTCAGCAGCAGAATCTCTGAGCTTAGGAGCCCTTGATGGATATGCTTTCTTCCATTAACTTACCTAGTCTCTTCTCAGTCCCGTGTAGGTACCTAAATACATTTTAGAATAAGTCTGTGTGACTAGTCATGATACATGGAGGTAAGTGACACTTTAAAAAAAAAAAAATTTCCTCTCTGCACCCTGAACTAGGCACAATGTCCCACTCGGGTCTCCCTTCATCAGGGTAAGCCACATGGAGACCTCTAGTATCACAGCAAGCAGAGACAGCCACTCACTGGGATGTCACTACACAGCACAGCGTGGCTATACCCACAGGTCAGTTCCCTTCTCCAGCTTCTATGATTCTCTGCAGTAACCTAATTTTTACTTCAATTCGAGATAAGATATACAGGAATGTTTTCACTGTTAAGAAAAACACTCTGAAACAAACGCAGAATATCTTATCAAAAATGTTTCAAGATTTCCGACCTGCATTCTGGTTTTCCTATACTTAGCTATAAATTAAGTTCGCCTACGAATTTTGCTACTTCAATGATTCATGACTACAGAATGTGTGTCTTGAATGCAGGGGAGAGAAGGATTAGTGATGAAAAGGAAAACACACATAACATTTTTCAGTGTCTTAAGTTTTAATCACCAGGAAACGAAAAATAAATGAGCTATGGGCATTGTATAATTGCAATAAATTTTGAGAAATGAGTAGTGTCCAGAGAAAGCCAATTAAGTTTAATAATTTTGTGCATCAGAGACTGGGAGGATGGGGGGGGAGGGGGATAACTCTAACAAGTTACTGATGAATATAAAGTTTTCAACTGCAGAAAACAATGTTTAAATTAATATGACACACGGTGATACTTCTGACTGCCTTTCTAATTGATTCTTCTTGTTAAATCAAGAGGAACTTGTGCACAATGAGCAGATTGCTGAGAAGCTATCCCCTACACAGAGATAACAGTTAACTTTAGCCAGGCACACAGTGGCTTATTCATAAAAGAACAGTCTCTTTTTTAATTTAGTGGGGCTTTGCTCATGGGTTTTCTAGTTTAAGACCCAATGTAAAAGCAAGCAAAGACCACAGGATCACAGTACTCTCCAAAACTCATAGCCACCAAAAAATTTAACCACCATTTGGCTCACTCGGATTACTTTTCGCACCAAGTGAAAACTGGAGCAAATGCTTATGATACAATAAAAGGAGAAAGTCAGGTACTTTCTTCTATTTGCTGATTAATTCTTATACACCTCACAGTAAGTATCAATCCAACAAAAAGAGTGGCTTACATTAAAGCATTATCCAAGCCAAGGAATTCTTGAAATATTCATTGCCAAATGTGAAGCCTTTGATTTCATTAGCTTCCATATCAGAGCACTGATTTTCAAATCACTTCTGAACTGAAAACATGACTAAGAAGGCATGAGAGGAGCCTAGATGTATAAAACAATATGATCCCCTTACATGGAGATGGATAAGGAACTTCTGACCTCCATTCTAGAAAGTTTGTCTTTAGGATTAAAATGAGCAAGTCCAATTGGCTAATTCTTTTAGCTAGTCTCCTAGCTCTCCAGAGTTTGTTTTTTTCATTTTTAAAAAAGCAAATTTCTATCCTTTGGAATTCCTATGAACATAAACAAAAGCAGAGTGTCAAGAACACGTCTGGAATATCACTCAGAAACAAATGGCCCTGTTCAACTTAGTGAGGTGTCCAGTTATGATAAACTATATGTCAGCACTCATGATCATTTCATTCCTTGTACCACAAAGGGAAGGAAACTCAGATATCTCGAGACCAGAACTGATAATCATGAAATCTTGTCAAGTTTTATCATTCTATGTGCCCCATTTGCTGTCTCTAGGAACACAAATTGGCACTGAATACAAAATGGAAGATCATTTGCTGTAACATTATTTGGGAAAGTAACACTGACATTTAATTTTACCCTGGGTAAGCTCAGAAGCTTGGCAAAGCTCAAGGATACGGCGCCTTCACAGAAAAGAACCATGTTTGTGGGCACAGAAAACTACACAAAGATATTTTGAACATCTGTAGTATCTAGCAGGTGCTACATCTAATTTCAGCAACTCAGCTTCTTGGTGCAGGGGAATAAACCTTGAAAAAGATTCCTCTCCTCCCCTTGCTCAACTTGTAAAGAATTTCCCATCTAGAGAATGCATTTGGTCCTTCTTGAATGCTTTACTTTTTTCTAACATGTTTGTTTGAAGATAACACCACACACACTAGTGAATTATGATCAAAAGTATATAAACAGAGTAAATTGGCTTTATTTTTCCCACTTTACAGAAGAAACAGCTAAGACCATCCTTTCAGCATATAGTACAGCATGCTATGCATCTCACCTTGCAGCTCATAGGACCTGTATAGATCACTTTTTTAGCAGAATTTCACCAATAAATCACTGCAAATCATTAAGTTAATTACTCTTCTAAGAGAGGTTAATGAGAAAGTTACTAGACCAAACCTGTAATTCAAACTGGCCTACTTCAAGAGTTATCAACAGTCTTTCCAAGGAAAAAAAAAAAAACACCTATGGCAATATAGAGAAATCCAGAGTTAAACTCCAACAATTTATGTCACAGTGAGAAACTGGAAAGTTGAAGGACCAGGAAGAAGAACACTTTCTCAGTGATAAACCATTACATTGGGTGCACCCCAGAGGCCTCCCAAGCCACAGTCTCAGCCCACGTTGAGTGTTGTCCCCTGACATCAGAGTTGCAGAAGAAATGAGCCCACCCTTTCAAAACCTGGAATGTTGCTCTCTTAACAAAGCAAGAGAGGCTCATTCTTTTAGCCATGATTGTTCAAAGTTACATCCCTGTCAACCCTGTAATAAACTGAATTTCATCAGTTCAGGTCCTTGCATGCTCCTGCTGCTTCTTGATTCAAAGTTTGTCAAAAGGTTTTACAAGTGAAATTAATTTCAAAAACTGTTAAAAAGGGTGTAAGACAGGTTGTGAGGAGGCACAGCTGCTCCAAGCACTGGAAAAGAGGTCATGAATTTTTCCTGACCTACGTGGGAAATATCTCTAGACCAGACGGGTGATACTAATTAAAATAGGACAGGGAATGCCTCTTTTAAAGATGAAGAGTCCTCTTCACATCTCAGAGAACACAATGCTTTATTTCTACTTACCCGTTTATGAAATGCTCCAGGCAAAGCAACTATCATAAAAAAATTTTTTTTTAAAAAAAAAAAGGTATGTTGGTGGTGGTATCCAAACAAAACATTTATTTAGAAGAAATAAACAGGAATCTTTGTATACAAGAAAAATCAAGTAAGTGTTATTTTTATCCTTTCACTGAATTGTGCTTTACATGTAATGTTGGTGATGGAGTCCACATTGCTAACCTCTGTATCCAAGTCATGTCCTTTCTCTGCATTTACATCAGAGAAACAAAAATTGTTAAGTATCTTAGTATCTAGGTATTCAAGATCTGTGAGTTCAGGCTGCATTTAGGTGCTATTTTAAGCAAAATCATATACTAGGAGGCTTTATATCATTATAGTTAATTAAAAATAAGATTTTTGAAAGACTATAGGGTTCTCTTCCTGTGTGGGGCGGTCCAGACCTGAGAAGAAAGAGGATGTCTGGTCAGTTTAGGTCATTAACAATGGGAGGAAGAGACAATGAGAGGAGCCAATTTCTTTATGGTGGAGCATGGACAAGGTATGCTGTGGTTTTTCTCAGCTAAAATTAGAGACATTACCTTAACGATTCTTTACTTTTATGGTCTATGGTAAATATTTGGCATATAGGACAAACTTCGCTTTTACATGCAAGTTCGAACACACAACAACAAGAGGGGAGGTTCCCCATTGTTCAGCAAATTCTCTGCTTCCTATTGTTGTTCAGTGCTGGATTTTAATTGTGCAAGTTACAGTATCTTAACCATTTTTCACTTCACCTTTTATTTTATAGCTTCTGTTATGTGTTAAGGAAAATGTTCCTTTCACTGAAGTAGCAGCATACCAGCAGCTCCTGAAACTGCAAGATAAGAATTCTCACCTGACTACTTATAACAAATGAGACATGCCTTGCAGAATTCACCCATTTTATTCCAGGAAGAGAAAATGTGTGCACTGGGAGACAGAAACAGAAATGAGGAATGCTGGGTGACCTTGGGCAAGTCACTTCACTTCTTTATTTCTCTTTGCTGCTGTTTTCCTTGCTAACTTTGGTCTGTCTTGTCCAATTAAAAAAATCTGAAGCAGGAGTGCTCTTTGCATTGTCAGCTTACCTAGCCAATAAGGTGCTGACCTCACTTGGATACAATAGTAATAAGTAATAATCATGACAACAATTTACAAGTGATGCCCTGCATTTGTAATACTCTGGCCAAGAAGTGTTTCAATAACTTATTAAAGTACATGTGTAAGTTCACCTTTACAATGGGAAGCTGCTCTTAACTCTTGTCAGCTTTAATAGAACTTAAAGGCTTAGGTTTTCACCCTGATGATTTCTCCTGGAAGGCTGTTGCAGAAGTCTACTGCTCCACTGGTCTGAGAAAAACTCTTCTAATTACAAACCCAAATGCACTCTTGGACAACTCTCACCGTCTGCTC
>VYZW01036789.1:1320-24223 GCA_013401315.1 Balaeniceps rex | reverse complement strand
TGAAAAGCTGTCCTCAATCCGTCATCTGCGCTAATTCATCCTCTGTTAAGGGAATTGGGCTGCCTGGCTGATGGTGGCGCAGTGGTAGGATCACTTTAGACGCTGTGAGATTCAGGATTAGAAGTGTGTTTCTGTTGTTGCTGTTTACAACTTGTAAAATCTCCTAATGCAGTAGCACAACAAGAAAAGGGGAAAAAAGTCCCAAAATGATGTGAGTTTGAGTTTCTTTTTAAGCTTCATTCTGAGCTCAGGTGTTGCACAGTGGAAATGTTATCAGAAACTTGAGGAGAGGGAAGGAATTTGCTCCTTCCCTATTTTGCTAGGACCCAATGGGTATGGGTTTCTGTCTGTTTCCCTGATTGCCCGTCTTAGGTATCCAAATGGTGGAATGTCTTCCACTTTCTGTGGGAGACTCTCTTCTAATGTAACACAGCAGGTGATTTCAAAGCTTAGAAAAACTTTGAATAAATAAGCTTTCTCTGGTTTTCCTCACAACTCTTCCTTGCATGACTTCTAGTATTTCTTCCTTGTCCTGTACGTTGTTTTAGACTACCGCCATGAATTCACATATATATTGGGTACTATTAAATTAATTGGGTACTATTAAAGGTACTAAATATTAAGATATAGCCAAATATATGGCATTTACTGATCAACAGTTTCTTAACCAACATTAACAAAGGAGATAACTACAACATCTCTTTTGTATATTGCCATTATTCTTTTAGAACCTAAATTTCTTCTATAGCCAACTTTTGAACTTTGAATATGCAAGGAAAAGAGGAATACAGCTTTTAATATCACTAGGAATCACTTAGTGGAGTGTGTATGTGCTACATCTGTCATGTAGAGCACTGATATTTTTTAATATCTGCTATTGTGTGGCTGGAACTCAGGAGAAAAAAGGAGAGTTTATGACCTTTGGAACAAGGGGCAGGCAACTCAGGAGGACTACAAGGATGTCGTGAGGTTATGCAGGGAGAAAATTAGAAGGGCCAAAGCCCAACTAGAACTTAATCTGGCTACTGCTGTAAAAGACAATTAAAAATGTTTCTATAAATACATTAGCAACAAAAGGAGGGCTAAGGAGAATCTCCATCCCTTAGTGGGTGTGAGGGTAAACATGGTGACAAAGGATGAGGAAAAGGCTGAGATAATTAATGTCTTCTTTGCTTCAGTCATTAATAGTAAGACCTGTTGGTTTCTGTGTACCCAGGCCCCTGAGATGGAAGACAGTGACGGGGAGCAGAATGAAGCCCCCATAATCCAAGGGGAAATGGTTAGTGACCTGCTACACCACTTAGAGACACACANCCACTTAGACACACACAATTCTATGGGGCCGAACACGATCCACCCAAGGGTACTGAGGGAGCTGGCAGAGGTGCTCACCAAGCCACTTTCAGTCATTTATCAGCAATCCTGGCTAACTGGGGAGATCCCAGTTGAATAGAGATTAGCAAATGTGATGCCCATCTACAAGAAGGGCTGGAAGGAGGATCCAGGGAACTACAGGCCTGTTAGTCTAACCTCGGTGCTAGGGAAGGTTATGGAGCAGCTCATCTTGTGTGCCGTCACACAGCACGTACGGGACAACCAGGTGATCAGGCCCAGTCAGCATGGATTTATGAAAGGCAGGTCCTGCTTGACTAACCTGATCTCCTTCTATGGCAAGGTGACCCACTTAGTGGATGAGGGAAAGGCTGTGGATGTTGTCTACCTGGACTTTAGTAAAGCCTTTGACCCTGTTTCCCACAGCATTCTGGAGAAGCTGGCTGCTCATGGCTTGGATGGGTATACTCTTCACTGGGTAAAAAACTGGCTGGATGGCCAGGCCCAAAGAGTTGTGGTGAATGGAGTTAAATCCAGCTGGCGGCCAGTCACAAGGGCTCAGTGTTGGGGCCAGTTCTGTTTAATGTATTTATCAATGATCTGGACAAGGGGATCAAGTGCACCCTCAGTAAGTTTGCAGATGACACCAAGTTGGGCGGGAGTGTTGATCTGCTTGAGGGTAGGAAGACTCTACAGAGGGATCTGGACAGGCTGGATTGATGGGCCGAGGCCAACTCTATGAGGCTGAACAAGGCTGAGTGTCAGGTGCTGCAACCCCATGCAACATTACAGGCTTGGAGAAGAGTGGCTGGAAAGCTGCCTGGCGCAAAAGGACCTGGGGGTATTGGTCGACAGCCAGCTGAATATGAGCCAGCAGTGTGCCCAGGTGGCCAAAAAGGCCATCCTGGCTTGTATCAGAGATAGTGTGGCCTGCAGGACTAGGGAAGTGATTATCCCCCTGTACTCGGCACTAGTGAGGCCACAGCTTGAATACTGTGTTCAGCTTTGGGCCCCTCAGTACAAGAAAGACATTGAGGTGCTGGAGCACATCCAAAGAAGAACAATGAAGCTGGTGAAGGGTCTGGAGAGCAAGTCTTATGAGGAGCAGCTGAGGGACCTGGGGTTGTTAGCCTGGAGGAGGCTGAGAGGACACCTTATCGCTCTCTACAACTACCTGAAAGGAGGTTGTAGCGAGGTGGGTGTCGGTCTCTTCTCCCAAGTAACAAGTGATAGGATGAGGGGAAATGGCCTCAAGTTGCGCCAGGGGAGGCTTAGACTGGATATTAAGAAAAATTTCTTCATGGAAAGGGTTGTCAAGCATTGGAACAGGCTGCTCAGGGAAGTGCTTGATTCACCATCCCTGGAGGTACTTAAAAGACCTGTAGATACGGTGCTTAGAGATGTGGTTTAGTGGTGGATTTGGCAATGCTAGGTTAATGGTTGGAGTTGATGATCTTAAAGGTCTTTTCCAACCTAAACGATTCTATGATTCTGTGATTCTATTATGTTTTCTTAAGAATAGCTTGATTTTACAGAATCATAGAATAGTTTGGGTTGGAAGGGACCTTTAGAGGTCACCTAGTCCAACCTTCCTGCAATGAGCAGGGACATCTTCAACTAGATCAGGTTGCTCAGCACCCCGTCCAGCCTGATCTTGAATGTTTCCAGGTATGGGTCATCTACCACCTCTCTGGGCAACCTGTTCCAGTGTTTCACCACCCTTATTGTACAAAAATTCTTCCTTATGTCCAGTCTAAATCTACCCTCTTTCAGTTTGAAACCGTTACCCCTTGTCCTATCCCAACAGGACCTACTAAAAAGTCTATGTCCCCATCTTTCTTATAAGCTCATTTTAAGTATTGAAAGGCCGCAATAAGGTCTCCAGAGCCTTCTCTTCTCCAGGCTAAAAAACCCCAACTCTCTCAGCCTGTCCTCACAGGAGAGGTGTCCCATCCCTCTGATCATTTTTGTGGCCCTCCTCTGGACCTGCTCCAACAGGTCCATGTCTTTCTTGTGCTGAGGGCTCCAGAGCTGGATGCAGTACTCCAGGTTGAGTCTCACCAGAGAGGAGTAGAGGTGCAGAATCACCTCCCTCGACCTGCTGGCCACACTTCATTGGATGCAGCCCAGGATATGGTTGGCTTTCTGGGCTGCAAGCACACGTTGCTGGCTCGTGTCCAGCTTTTCATCCACCAATACCCCTAAGTCCTTCTCCACAGGGCTGCTCTCAATCCCTTCATCAGCCAGCCTGTGTTGATACTGGGGATTGCGCTGACCCAGGTGCAGGACCTTGCACTTGGCCTTTTTGAACCTCATGAGGTTCACACAGGCCCAATTCTCGAGCTTGTCCAGGTCCCTCTGAATGGCATCCCATCCCCCAGGCGTGTCAACTTGCACCACTCAGCTTGGTGTCACCTGAAAATTTGCTGAGGGTGCACTCAATCCCACTGTTTACGTCATTGATGAAGCTACTAAACAGTACTGGTCCCAATACAGACCCCTGAGGGACACCACTCGTCACTGATCTCCATCTGGACATTGAGCTGTTGACCACTACCCTCTGGATGTGACCATCCAACCAATTCCTCATCCACCAAACAGTCCATCCATCAAATCTGTATCTCTTCAACTTGGAGAGAAGGATGTTGTGGGCGACTGTGTCAAAGGTCTTATAAAAGTCCACATAGATGACATCCATTGCTTTTCCCTTGTCCTCTGATGTAGTCACTCCATCATAGAAGGCCACAAGGCAAGAGTTGCCCCTGATGAAGCCATGCTAGCTGCCTNTAAACTGTTCTTATCTCAACCTGCGGGTTTTCTTACTCTTGCCCTTCCGATTCTCTCCCCCGTCCCACAGGGCGGGGGAGGGTGAGTGAGCGGCTGCGTGGTGCTCAGTTGCCGACTGGGGCTAAACCACGACAGTCCCATAGACTTATGTATGTTCACGTTCCTCAGGTGGTCTCAGACCTGATCTTCTCTTACAGTGGGAGGGACTTTGCTCCCCCAGTCCCTGTCTTGCGGTCCATCCACTTGAGAGGTCTGGGAAGCGAGGTTGCCAGTGAAGACTGAGGCAAAAAAGTCATTGAGTACCTCAGCCTTCTCCTCGTCTGTTGTTATCAGTTTGCCAGTCATGTTCATCGGGGTGTGGGGGAAGTATGCTTTCTTTGACCTTCCTTTTCTGGCTGACCTGCCTGTAGAAGCCCTTCTTAATATTCTTTGCGTCCCTTGCTGAGTTCAGTCCAGCCACGCCTTGGCCTTGCTGACCCCATCCCAACACAACTGGGCAGCATCCCTACACTCTTCCCAGGATACCTGTCCCTGCTTCCACTGCCTGTGCATTCCTTCTTGCCCTTTAGTTTGACCAGCAGGTCTCTACTCATCCATGTTGGTCTCTTGCCTTACTTCCTGATTCCTTACACCTGGGGATTGAGAGCTCTCAGGCTCTATGGAAAGCGTCCTTAAAGTGCCAGCTCTGTTCTGCTCCCTCGTCCCTGAGGGCAGTTTCCCAGGGGGTCCTATTGACTAACTCCTTGAATAGCTGGAATTTTTNATTATTATTTTATTTCAATTATTAAACTGTTCTTATCTCAACCTGCGGGTTTTCTTACTCTTGCCCTTCCGATTCTCTCCCCCGTCCCACAGGGCGGGGGAGGGTGAGTGAGCGGCTGCGTGGTGCTCAGTTGCCGACTGGGGCTAAACCACGACAGTCCCATAGACTTATGTATGTTCACGTTCCTCAGGTGGTCTCAGACCTGATCTTCTCTTACAGTGGGAGGGACTTTGCTCCCCCAGTCCCTGTCTTGCGGTCCATCCACTTGAGAGGTCTGGGAAGCGAGGTTGCCAGTGAAGACTGAGGCAAAAAAGTCATTGAGTACCTCAGCCTTCTCCTCGTCTGTTGTTATCAGTTTGCCAGTCATGTTCATCGGGGTGTGGGGGAAGTATGCTTTCTTTGACCTTCCTTTTCTGGCTGACCTGCCTGTAGAAGCCCTTCTTAATATTCTTTGCGTCCCTTGCTGAGTTCAGTCCAGCCACGCCTTGGCCTTGCTGACCCCATCCCAACACAACTGGGCAGCATCCCTACACTCTTCCCAGGATACCTGTCCCTGCTTCCACTGCCTGTGCATTCCTTCTTGCCCTTTAGTTTGACCAGCAGGTCTCTACTCATCCATGTTGGTCTCTTGCCTTACTTCCTGATTCCTTACACCTGGGGATTGAGAGCTCTCAGGCTCTATGGAAAGCGTCCTTAAAGTGCCAGCTCTGTTCTGCTCCCTCGTCCCTGAGGGCAGTTTCCCAGGGGGTCCTATTGACTAACTCCTTGAATAGCTGGAATTTTTCTTTCCTAAAATTCAGGGTCCTGACTTTACTCTTCGCCTTTCCCATGTCCCTCAGGACTGCGAACTCCACCAGTGCATTGCATTATAGAAGATCATACAAAATAATCAAAATGGAAATACTTAGATTTTTATAACTTTGTATTTCAGTATTTCTTTAGTAATTGTTTAATAGAACAAATGCAAATAGACTTGAAATTGTATATACATAAATTCTTAGATTTCCTTTGTAACTGATTAATGTTGTTTGGAACAACACAGAACTGTCTCACACAAAGTTTTCATATTTATTTAGAAATATTGCTGCTCCAAGAGCCTTACTTTGTCAATCATGGACAGCCCTTGCTTCTATGAATCAATATAGACACAGGGAAAATCTATCATTGATTAAGATAGATTCTGGATTAAGAATTTGGAAGAAGCTGCAGGTGTTGTAAGATGGCCTTAGTCAAATAAGTAGTATCTGGAAAAAGATTACCTGAATCCCTGCTGAGATGTTCTGGATCTGTTTTCCTTCTCTGCTTTTTCATTTTTTTCATACCTATATGTTCATATGAACTATGGTTTGGTTAGTACATCTGTTTCATATATTTATGAATATTCCAGAATTAAAGTATGCTCCAAATAAACATGTGAGTGAAGGCTAAACTCTACAGATGAAATGGAGAACTTCCAAATAAAAGCTCCACACAACTGTCCTTCCTGTTCTTTTCTCTCTCTCACTGTCCATTATTCAATGTTGTTCTTATGCATAGAATATAATAGCTCTATATTTGTGGACGATTTCACTTTAGCATGCATTAAAGGAGTAACATTTTCCCTCTCTGCTTTAATTCATGGGAGAGTAAAACTAGCAGAATTTATTTAGAGTGTCAGAATATAGATGTGCTGAATGTCAAGGAAGCCATACATTTTACAGATTTTTGAGTTTAAAAAAAACAAAGAAACACTAAAATCCGTAAAAGCATGTTAGTTATTCCAAATTACAATCGATTTATAGTAAGATATTGTATCAGTTAAAAATTGGTTGTCTTTAAAAGTGGAAGGAAAGTTTTGTATCATAGTTTTGTGCTCTTGCCTATATAGATTTTCCTGTTTCTCTAAGATTCAGAAGGGATTTAAGCTTAGATAGGCCTAGTGTTGCCCATCTCCTTTGCATGCAGAAAAGAAGGATTTTTTTGATGAAACAGGGTTGGGAACTGTAATGGAAGGTTTTAATATTGCAAAAAAAATCTGTAAAATAGCTAAGGCTAGAAGAAGGAAAGTGTCCGTCTTCAGAGCTAGTGAAGTTGAGCAGGGTGAGTTTGAAAGTAACTGTATACATTAGCTGTGGATGTTAAGATTTCGCCATGGGTGAGTGAATCAGATTATGTAAATGTCTGACATGAAACTGGCTTAGAGAGCTCTTACTGCAGTGTCCGTTGCAGGTTTTTTAGCTCTTTGTATTAACACTGGAACTAATAAGCTAATTTCCCCTCCTTTTGTAAGGATCCTTGTTTGTATTTTTCAGTTCCTTACAGCTCAGTCTTAATCTTCCCTCTGCTTTCTCTGTATGTTCCTACTAATTGCCCTTTACAAATCTCTGCGTCTCTGGATACCTTCATGTGCCTCCTATGACTGTTACTATACAGCATCTATCTTTACATTTCTCTTTAAGCAGGAGGAAACCCCCCCACTTTTTATCTGAACTTTGAGCACTGCTGCCGTGTGGAATGCTGCCTGTGCCTGCTCTTAGGTTTGACCTCTAATTGCATTTTCTCAAGTTAAAATATAGCCAGAGCTTTGTGTACATTGAAGTGAGCTGACCCTGAATTCTGTATTAAGATTCCAGAGTTGCTTGAACTTGGTTGGGAAGAACCAGAAATCTGCAGCAGTAATTTCACTTATATTTAAGAGTAAATGGCTTTAACCAACTACATATAAAAACAAATAATGCAGCACCTGTAGTGCATGTTTTTCATTATTAACTTCTTGTATTATATATGATCTACATGTTTAGGCTATGCAAAAGATTATTACTGATAACTGCAGAGATTGCATGTATGGGAGCGCTGCACTGCTTCTGGTACCTTGCCCGAAGATATTTTATCAGATTAACAATGAAACATTAGAATATGTTGACGTCTGATACGCAACATTTAATGACAGTTGTAATAGTTACATCTCTTTAAGTCTGCTTTCTGTTTGCACTGTAGCAGTGTCACACATTTTGCAATCAAATAAGCATTTGTAACAAGTGGATCTTAGGAATTACATCCTATGCATGCTTTTCTGTCAGGTCTGAATTTTTTCAGTACTACTCTTCCATTACTGTTCTCATGGAGGTAAAAAAAAAAGTGGCTTCCATTACTTTTCTCATGAAAGTTGTACATAGTTGCAGTTGTGGCTGTAAGTTATATGAATTCATATCTGCCTACTTGAATGAATCGCACGTTATGCTGCCATCAGGCTGTATTCCAGTGATTTCAATGGATTGAAAAACCAAAGCTTTTGTTTAAAACAGTTTAGTAATTACATTTTACTGACCACAAATGGTTCACATTGATTAGGAGATACAAACTGCTGCTGGCCAACAGTTACAGTTCATTAGAAAGTCAAAGGTAGCAGAAAAAATGCAAATGCAAAAAAATTACAAGGAAAAATGCGTGCCTCAGGAGAAAGAATAGCTGTGTAGACAGTGATGGTGATGAGTGGGGCTAAGGCTCGGGGCTTTTTCTGCCCACAGGTGCCTACCTTCACAGGCAATTTCCCCTGAGATCTCTCAGCTGCGTTCCAGGACAGCATGTGGCTTCCTGTGATTCTCTCCAAGTGACCTTGGGTAGCTTGAACATTTTTAATAGTTACAGTGGTTTCAGTTTATTAATCCAGATAATTTTGACGGGACTGTGTTAAGAGTAAGCACACATGCAATTATACCAGCCTTTTTTAGGGACTGTTGACCTCTCGTGTGATCTGAGACCTTTTAATTAGCTTAACTCTTTAAATTGGTTTAGTCAGAGCCAAAAGAGCATATCTTGCTGCAGCCTAAGGCAAATCAGGAGAGGGGCTTTGGGAAAATATGGACCTGAAGACCTTGACTAATTTAATGGGTCACTTATTCCATAATCCTGAGAGAGACTTGAAGTTGGATTTTTGAAGAATCAGTAACTCCTTTGCCAAAGTGGGAGTAGGGGGAGGGTGGGACTTCTGGACTCACGTATACGGGTCAGGTAGTGGTTACTCAGGAAAGCAGAAGTCCTTACCAGGAAGATAAAACTGCAACTGTAATTGTGGAGATTGGCGGAGCTCACCACACAGGATGCCACCATCACCTCTTGTCTCACCCTTTCTTACAGTGACCCTGCCATTTGACTGAAACAGGGGATCTTTGCTAATGCAAGTTTCAACTGAGCAGGCTGAGGAAGGATCATGTGAGTGGTGTGGTCAATAATGTGAGAGAGATGATAAATTCTGCCTGTTGGTGGTATCAGGGATGACAAGCAATGGTGGACAGACTCCTTTTGCAAGCACAGGTTTAACCATAAAGTGGATGCACTTTATGGCTTTAATATCACTACATTAGATAAGGAATTTGCAGAGAAAAGAAGGCAAGACATCTTCTGAAAATGAAAGGGTTAAATTATTTCTGAAGAATGGGTGTACTGGGAAACACTTGGCCATCCAGGGCTAAAGCTCTGTTTACAGTGAAATACTGCCTTTGAGCGGAGGAATCTGTTACTGCATTATGGATTTTTCTGCTGCTTTCCCAGTATCAAGAATGGAACAGGAAACCAGTTAACCTGTAAAGGATAGAGTTTCCACAGTAAACTTTCTAAGGAATGATCATTAGGCACAAAAACATCAAAACCAAAATGCCCACCAATAGGAAAATATGTAATTTGACTATTCCTTTGAAGTCTACAGTTGCTTCCATAGTGCGTATGCACGGCTCCCCTTTGAAATTGCTGAGAGTTATATGTCTATATTTGAGCACTGAATGTGGACTGTAAAGCTAGATGGTTGCCAAGAGGAGAGATTTCACAACTTCAGGATTCAGGAAGTATGATCAAAAGTGGCAGAAAGTTCAAGGATGATGATGTTGGAGAAAGGTTGGATCTTGCCAAGAGGAAATTGCTGGTGACCTTACTGAACTACCATGGTGTCTTGGAGGTGTATTGCAGAGATTCCAACATGGGAGCAGTTAGAAGAGGGCATGTTTTGGCATGTAGCTGGGGAAAAAGAACAGATCACAAAGTTGGAATAAAATAATCATTATTAAATTAAAAACTTTGAGTTTAAGTGCTCCTTCTTGTCACTCACTTGAGTGTAGCATTGATGTGACAAAATTAAGGAGCAGGAGAGGAATATTAGGCACGCTGTAAACACTAGGATTTTTTCTCTTTATTTGAAGAAAATAGGTTCAGTTTTAGCCAGCTTAACATCCTTTTTCTTAGATTCAGCAATGTGTTATTCAGCCATTATTACTGGTCACCCAGCAAAGATGTTAAAGAAATAAATAACAAGTAAAAAATGACTGTGAAATATTCACTCAGCAAGTATGTTCTCTGCCATTTCCCCATCCTGAAAACATAACCTATTGCTGAAGAACAGATTTATGAAAACTGGTTAAAAATGCTGCTTAGATCATTAAAGGGAAAGAAAATTATTTATCTAAACATCCATTTCTCTTCATTACCTGTGTTTCTATGTCACCATGTTACCTTATCAAATAATCCCTTTCCTTCCCTGTAAGCTTGATGGTGTTTAGCAAAAGCTGAGGTAGCTGTTGGGAGAGGCTTGGACATTGCTGAATGTACCTATACAAGACTGATGCATTTTCCGCCTTGTCCATACGTGCTGAATAAACTTATGTGTTTCATTTCATTGTCAGCCCTAGGAGAATGAAACAGCCTACAGGAGATGGAATAGTTGCAACAGATCACAAAGTAATTAACCTTCACCCCCATTCCCCCAGAAGTTTAAGACTAGTGTTATAAAAAGTATTATTTTCTTTACTCTTTTATTGATGTATTTGGTTTGGAGAATTGTCAGATGGAATTTCAGTTTTTGTGGTTTATGTGCTTGGTGTGAGAGTTAGCTTAGGGACAGATACTTCTTACTAAGGTGTGTGCTGCCCTTTTTTCAAACGTCTGGTGTAGTAAGTAATAACTGAAGAGTTTTGTTCCATTTTTATGTCTTTATGCCAGCAGATGTGTGTTTCTTTCTGATAGTGAATTGAGCCAATATATTCTGGGTATAGCTAGGGCCCCAAGTGATTAAAAACTCAAGTCACTCCTCTCAAACAAAAGTGATGTGAAAAACAGATGTAAATCTGTCCAATTGCCGGAATCAAGTCATAGTTTGCACTGTGTAAAGCCAATGCATGTGCCTACGCTTAATAATAAGAAAAAAAGACATCTGGCTCATAGGAGATGAAATATAAAAGTCGTAGACACACAGGAGAAGTTGGGCTACTGCTGGATAAGCAAGGATCAGCTGAAATGTTCCTGATACCGAGTGGTGGCCCTGCCACTCGTGCTGTTAGGAGCGGGTTTCCTAATTCCCTGCTTCGAGGTTTCTGCTGTTCCTGGGCTGGTTGGAACGTTTCGACACAGGGCAGTTTTCCCTGGCTGCAGGCGGTGGCGTTGGAAGGTGCCCATCTGCATCGCCTTCCTGTGTGCAGGCTTGGCTGGACTGTGCACAGCCCTCTTCTTCCTCCACAGCTTTTCTCCCGAAACCTTTCCCAGCTGTATCCTGATGTGCTAAACTGCTTAAATTAGCTCGAGATTGCTCTGTTTATTGTGTGGCAGAGAAGTGACAGAAGGCAATCAGAGCAGTCCTCCCTCAAGTAAACACCAAGGAAAAGGGGGTACAGGATATTAGGATGGAAAATGTGGGTTCTGGGCACAACCCTGAGGCTTTAATGCCTGTATATTAGATCATTTGTCTCTGCTGTTTGCATGTAATTCTAAGTTTTGGCAGCTTCGTATCCCTGGAAGTGGGTTTTGTTTTTTTTTTTTTAAAGGGAAAAAAAAGTTCTTGGGCCAAAGTAGTCATTTCTTCCCTCACCCTCAAAAGATGAAACTGAAGAAAGGTGAAATAATGGTCCCCTAAGGCTGGCAGCCTTCCCTGCAGGCCATGCACACCTTAACACTTCTGCTGCATCTGCGGTCAGGGACATCTTTTCTTTGACATGACTCTGATCAGCAATAGATGCAAAACTAATTTTCTGCTGGCTCCTGTCCTCACGTGTTGGAATTGGATCCTCTTTTCTTACCTTACAGCTGCAGCCTAAATTACACAACCAGCAGGCCTGAGGTCAGGTATTTTCCATACATCTAGAAGTATGGATGCATTAGTTTTGGCTGATAGCTGCTTATATGGGGTGTCCGTAAGCACAGTAACAGTGGCCTGACTTCCTGCTTTTTCTCCTTCAAAGGCTGTTATAAATATGCTTCCTAATTAGATCCATAACATTGTTTGGATAACAGTGCTAGGTTTGTTCTAAGAGAGTCACACTGCTTCCAGAAGCAGAGGAAGAAGCCCAAATGTATTCAAAATAAACTTCCGAATGCTTTTACTGAATAAAAACACCTAGATGTTTCCAGCTATTGGACAGTCTCTGCACTTATAAAATGTAATGCTTGAAATCCAGTGCTTCCCAGCATACTTGCGATCGTTTGTCAGTCCTATCCAGTCCTCCTTTTACTGAGTGTCTGTCTACCATATGGACATGTCTCTTCTGTTTGGTAGGGAGAGAGGGGGGATGCACTTGGAAACTAAACATTCTTGTGAGTTACGTTTACAACACTTATTTATTTTAAAGGGGAAGAGGGACAATATGGGAGGGACTCTGTTGTTCCTTTTAGCAAAGAGAAAGCACCTTACTTCCACTCTCATCTTCACAAAGGAATTAATCTATTAATCAGAAGCAAGAAACTGGAACAAGTACCAGGAATTATTATTGACCATATTTCCCCTTCAAACATTTTATGCACATATTTCATGCTAGATTATGTGCGGTTGATGACTTTAGTATGTCGGCAGCCTTTAGTTTCAGGAGTAGCAGGAGCTTAAAAGGTTCCTTTTTCTCATTATTTTGAAGATGCTTTAATTTGATAATGTATTGAAATGCCCAAATCTGCATTATAAAATAAAACAGAGCTGTTTTTCTTTCTGCTCTGTACTCAATTTTAAAATACCGTGTGGCTTTAGACAAGCCTTTCAAACAGAGCTTAGTATGGTTTATGTATCAGACAGATGTGTGCTAGATCAGCTTACTGCAGGGGCCCATGAGGAGAAATTACAGGGTATGGGAGTTTTCTCTTGCAGCTTCAGAAAAATTCATCAATTCAAAATAGAAGGAGCTTAATCACAGGTGGAAAACAGAAAAAAAAGCTGGAGCACACCAGTGTTGGATTTGAAAAGTACTGTAGATACAGTAAGAGTATTTGGCAAGTATTTTGCAACTGCTTTCAGGAAAAGATCTAGGCGTTTGTAGCCAGGAGCCAGAAATGTTAGGCTAGGTCTTTGCAAACTGTAATGGTTGGTTGAAGTTATTAAGCACTGGTACATGATAAATGTTCAGTGAATTGAGTTGTGATATCTAATTGTATTTATATGCTCCTAGATGCTTAAAGTTAAGTTGTCTTCTTACTTTGCCTTGCAGATGTATTACTTCATATGCTTTCTTTGTGCTGTGTTATGAATAGGATAAAAAAGTGGTTGCATGGTCTAAGACTTTCTTGGCACACAACTTGATTTTTCTCTCTCTCTCTTTTTTTTTTTTGGACTGATTCTTAATTGTATACTTCCATTAAATGTTGATTGGTTATTTCTTGCTCTGTGGATATATGAGCTATATACATACAGATCTGTTAAAATTTTGGATAGCTTTTTTAAAAATGAACGTAGATATCCAAGAGAAGTTATGCATTCAAATTTATTAACCTAATTATCATAAAATATTTTGCATGTTGGTTTTTTTGTGATATCAAGCAGTTTTGGTCTTTTGTTACTTATTGCTAAAATTTATTTATGCAGAATTTGTTGTGCTGCGAGGCATACAATGCAAAACAGCGCAGAAATACTTATCCTTTTGGATTGTTGTGCTGAAAGAGGTTTTTTTAGTTTTCTGTTAAGACTTGTTTTTCTTATAGGAAATAATTAATTACTGCTGTATTTTCCAGAGTTATTGTTGTAAATATTTTCCGTATTCTTGGATCACTCTCTGTTCTACATATGCCAAAAACAATTGTTAAACTTGCTGTGATAATTAGATTACTAGGACACATACTTAGGATTACAGTTCTGCCATTTTAACTGAGGTTGTGTAATACTTATCACAAACTTAAACTCTCTGGAGAACAAGAGTGTAAGGTTTAGAATAAATAGAAGTTAAGGACAGTCTATGTAAATGCTGCATTTTTTTATGAGAGATTCTCACTGTCTAAAACAATTTGTACAGTAAATGTAGTCAGCAAGGGTGATTTTGGTTTTTTTTTGTAAGGAGGCTTACGAGTACCTCCTTATTTGAACTAAGAAAATACAATCACTGAAGAGAAATACGGGAGTTAAAAACTGCTTAATAACAGCACCAAATACAGTCCTGGATGAATCTGTGGAAGAATTCCAGGAAGCCCTCTCGGAGGAGCTTGTCTAGAACAATTTGCCAGGCATGTCAGCGGGACTGTGGAGTGTAGTTCAACTGTGGTCATAAGAAGAATGAGCAACCTGAGTGGTCACAAGGGAGACAAAAAAAGGATGCTCTGTTTTAAAAAAAAGTTACTTTGCTGTAGTATAATTGAAACAAGATCTAGTCTATTAGAAGAAAATAAGTAGCTATACAACAAGGCACAGTATTGCTTTTGAATAATATACAAAAAAAATGCAAAATTATTTTCTGTATTGTTTACAATTTTTAATTTACGCTCTTAAGTCCTACGTAAGAGCTGGTGAAAAAGCAGTGAGGGAAATCTTTGAAGTGAAGTCCAGTTTCTGGCCTGTTTACCAAGAAAATAGCACCTCTATTCTAGAGCATTAATGTGAGACAACATCATGAGCAGAAGCTGCTAAGATAGCATGTGCAGGTAGTAGAAGTCACAGAAAGAAGTCGCTTGAGCCACTTGTCCATATGGTGAAGAAAGTTAGCATGTTGGTCATACTGTACTTAAGTGTTCTTTGGAAACTGTTCATATAGTGTTTTTCCCACCATCCAAAAAATAAAACACAAAGGTCTCATTATAGCTTTTAAAACAAGTTTTTCATTCCACTACATAGGCAGTAATGATTTTTGTGCATACGACTGGGGGAGATTAAGCTTACTTTGTTAGAAAACTGGCCTTATACAGTATTACAGGACTTGTTTCCATTTAATTTCTTCACCCAACAATAACTTTCGAGCCCGTTGATCAATTTAAACTGAATTTGTCAGAGGCGTGAGCTCTGATGCGTGAAGTTTTGTCAAATCTATTAATGCCATTAATATTGCCCCTGAGTACAGTAACCGCTGTGGACTTGTCTTAGCAAGGAATGCGCACAGGCGAGAGATATTTATGATCCTGGGAAGGACATTTGTCAGGGTTCATTCTTAAGTCAACACTTTTGCCTTTTTTGGTTTTCTGTTGCCTAATGAAGTATAAATCCCAAATAAAGCTTTTCCCGTAGTTGTGAGCATCTATTGCCGATGTGGGTTATCTTCATAGTATGAAGCAGGCAGTTGCTTCAGTTGCAGGGTGTATCAATAAAAGAGTGAGTCCATCTGAAGACTTGAATCCATACATGCTTCATTAGTTATTGCTCTCAGAATTGTTTTATTGCTGTTTTTTTATTGTGCAGTTGCTCTTCAAAGAGGTTTTAGTCATTAAACTGTTTACTAGTTACATATATCCCACACCACTGCATATATATTCTGCCCTAGTCAAGATGTTTGGCAGCTGGCAACTCTTCAGAGAAGTGTTTGGGAGAAACAGAAGGGCCTCTCTGTTAGTTTTGTTTATTGATTCCTTTAAGGACTCCTGCAAAACATCTTTGACAATTTACAAATTACAGATTTAACAAATAAACTCTTTCTCATGTATATGACAATTAATATTAATTACAAAAGCAGATGTTTCTGAGAAGAAAACATTGACCTCCATTTTTAAAGGTATACTCCAGATATAAAAGCTTCACCTTGCTTTTATTTTGCTTATGTTGAAAGGCTTTTATTAAAATAAATTCCTCTTTATTACCTTTAACAAAAAACCCACAGTAGTTTGAAAGACAGTCACCTTTTGTTGTACAAAGATTTTTTGAAAATAGATTATATTCTCTGATTTTCTGTGTGGGAAAAGTGTCCTATTTTCATCCAAAATCTTTTGGCATGGAGGTACCATGGATTTTTGTTGTTTCGAATCACTCCATTAAAGTATCTTAATATGAACAGCATTCTATGGACTTTAAGATGGGTGAGAAAGAGATTAGATGTAAATAGGTGTATGAGAATGAAAGAATGTAGAAGTAGTCCTATAAGAAATGATTTTTTTTCTTGAAGGCATATTTGGGTAGTTGTTACAGTTAGAAGAATTTTTTTTTTTTTCAGATATTTTTATCAAAACAGAAGACAGAAGTTCTCACTTCAAAATTTTATTTTTGCTGTAGCAATGCATGGTATTTACTAAGGATAAACTTTGCCAGTACTTTAAAAAGTATTCAAGGGATTAGGGTACTGTGCATGACTATTTTGAAGACGAAAGTTAATTTCATCTGGAGAGCTTTATATCAATCTATTTTATCAGGATGCATGTCCCGCAGATACATTCATATGGAGAAACTAGCATAAAATGGTGGTGGTGTGTTGGGTTTGGAAGCACTGCCTTGGTTTCAGCAGCAGGGTGGTTAGACCTACTGATTTTGTTAGTAACTGTTCCAATGAAATTATTGTGTGGCAATTTTTTTTAAGATAATTTCAGATCCTGTCAGATTCCTACTCCTTGGATAGTGAAGAACACAAAATTAAAGGAGAATTGTGCCACTCACATGAGTCACGTAAATTGGCAGAGAATAATATTAGAGATGAGCCTGGCTTTTGTACCTAGGGGCTCTTTTGACCAGTTCCTGACCCTCAGAAATATTTATTGCCCTTAAGAAACTGTTTTGTCTGTGACTGTGTGGTTCCCTCTGATACAATCTTTGCAGGCTTCCTCCCCAATGCTTACAACTGTCACTGTGTTTCCTTTGCTCTTTGGGATTTTCGCTTTCTCTTCCGTAGCAGGAATGACATCTCTTCCCAAATCAGTGCAGTGCGTCATTGGTGTTCATGATACAATTACTACATTATACAGATTTCTCCATAGCCAACAAGGCTGGTGTTAATTCAAGGGTGCACAACTTTGATCAAAACTACATTTTAAGGTAGCCAGGATGCTTTCGTTCCTCTCCTTTATTCTGTCATTTTGTCATTTACCTGCATTTCTCTTCTGTGCATTTTTTTGTTGGTGGTGGTAGTGCCTGCTACAAACTCTGTTTTAGCCTATTCTTGTATCAGCAAGAAAGTCTCTCCCCAATGTTCTCTTTCATTGTCACAAATTTCAGCTTGTAGAAGAAAATTCCATCAGAATGGAAAAAAAGCATCGCAGTACCCCCCTACTTAAAATAACACAGAATGGTGGGAGTGATAAAAATACTGTGAGAAGGCAGAGGTAGCTAAACACCTATCAAAGCAAGCCAAACCAAGCAAACGACAAAGCTCTTTAGAAATGTATGATGCTTCCATTTAAGAAGACAAACAAAACTGAATAAATTACATAGGTAACGCTTATGCCAAGTACCATGATTTCTAACTATAGCCTTATTCTCTTCACTTTCATCCTTCCTTTAGGGACAAGAGCTGGTTTGTTTTATGATTTTTCTAATGCACGTAATATGTTGTGGGTACTACTGAAGTCTAAATTATATAGATGTAATTACAAAAATTATTCTTACAGATAGGAAAAATATGCTCACTACATTTTCCAGACTATTTCACTATTATTTTTAATGAAAATCATATTTGATATTTGTCTCCAGGAAAGAGATAATTGAAGTATCATGCTTGGGGGAGGCTTGTGTTTTCAGCTGAAGTAGCAAGGCTGAAGCTTTAATAATAAGCAATGTTATAAATCAGGGCCTCTAGTTGTAGGTACCTTGATTCCAAAAGCTTTGCCCTGGAGACTGTCTGCTCAGATTAGGTATTAGGATGAGTCATGGAGAGAAATAGTTGCAAAAATGGATGATAAATCATTCAGGAAATATTGTTTTGAAGTGGATTTAAGATTGGATATGAAGCCAATATAGAACATGAAGCAACAATGATCCTATTTGTTTCTTACCGAAGTGGATAGTAAGTGTGTGTTTTAAACTACCGGGAGTTTCCATATGGACTTTAGAGTTTGTTCCATATTTGAGATACTTCGCTAAAATAGCATGAGGAATTAGTCAGGAATAGCTTACTTGGGAGAACATGAGAATGGCTGTACTTCCAGTGGCTTCTGAACCCATGCAAGCTTTTAGCATCAGTTGTATACATCCGCAGCTGTATCTTAGGGGAAAGGTATCTGAACACACACAGAGCAGGTACCCATTTTGTCTCCTGCTATCTAGACATACCCTCATAGGTAAGACCGACTAGAACTCCAGTTACAGTCCCATAGTGGTTGTTCATGCCTTTCTTTCTGCCACAGCTATACCTCATGCAATCAGTGGCTTCTTGTTTATTCCCTCCCCTCACCTTTGTTATTTACTGGTTAGCTTAGTATTTCATCAATACAGACTCCATTATGATCTTTCATTATTATGTAACTTGCTCCTCTTTAACAAACTGCTGATATTTGAAGTCCTAGATAATATTTCAGACCATACAGGAGTAGTTATCTGTAACGGTGAAAACTGGTATCACTTATGTATAAACTGCCAGTGACACATCAGCTCTGTTCTGCCTACCTAGAAAGGAAGCAAACTTCAGTAATCAAACCAGAAACCATCCCTTTCCCTTCTTCAACACTTTCTTGATAACTCAGTCAAGAAATGAAGCAGAAAGGGTCTTTTGAATGTGAATTCCTGAGTGTCGTGGTTTAGCCCCACTCGGCAACTAAGCACCACGCAGCCGCTCGCTCACCCTCCCCCTCCCCGGTGGGATGGGGGAGAGAATCGGAAGGGCAAGAGTAAGAAAACCCACGGGTTGAGATAAGAACAGTTTAATAATTGAAATAAAATAATAATAATAGTAATAATAATAATAATGATAATAATAATAATAATTGTAATGAAAAGGAGAACGAGAGAGACAAACAAAACCCAGGGAAAAGAAAACAAGTGATGCAACCGCTCACCACCCGCCGACCGACACCCAGCCAGTCCCCGAGCAGCGATCGCTGCCCCCCAGCTAACTCCCCTCGGTTTATATACTGAACATGACGTCATATGGTATGGAATAGCCCTTTGGTCGATTTGGATCAACTATCTTGGGCTGTGCCCCCTCCCAACTTCTTGTGCACCTGGCAGAGCATGGGAAGCTGAAAAAGAAAGTCCTTGACTAGTCTAAGCATTACTTAGCAACAACTAAACCATCAGTGTGTTATCAGCATTCTTCTCATGCTAAATCCAAAACACAGCACTATGCCAGCTACTAGGAAGAAAAGTAACTCTAACTCAGCTGAAACCAGGACACTGAGGGAGAAGGAAACAGTAATGTTCTAGCAATGTGAAAATGAGAAGTCAAAATGAGTAGGATGGAGCTTGTTTCGTATGTTGGGTTTTTTTGATTACATACCATATAAGCTATCAAAACAAGACTTTTTTTTCCCTTTTTTTAACTTAGTGTACCATGTCTGAATGCTGATGTCACACATGAGTTTTTACAGGATATATGTTAAAGAAACTCCTTGTCTCAGGGAATTTATTGTATAATGAAACTGGCACAACATGAACGTCTTCAACTCAACTACAGAAAGTAAAGAAAAAATAAGTATAATAAAGATTTGACGGTAACCCAGGAAATGCACACTTTTCTCTCTCTATGCTTCAAAAAGACAGTCTACTTCTATAATTTCTTTGCTACTTTGTTGCTGATATTCAGGACTAAAAAAAATCTCATGTGCTAGTATTAAACTGGTATGGACAGCAAGTAGCTTGTGATACAAAGAAGATATTTAACATAAGATTTGATCCCACTGTATGTCCAAACTGTGCTGTAATACTGTGCTCTAATACAGTGTAAATAAGATACCTTTTATTCTAAGGCCACCAAAGGTTAAAAGCTACTGAAAGCTCTGTCCCGTGAGTATCCCTGACAGGAATTCCTGTTTACACTAAGAACAGAAGGAATTGTCAAAACTGACTTTTTTCTTTTTTTTTTTTTGGTAACTGGCAACTGCTTAAATTCTCAGATCTCAGTGCCCAACATTGTTGTGTGAGAAATATTGGTAGCTAGTATTTGGTTGCCTGCATTTCATATTGAGGACAATAAAGCTCTTAATTTATTTATTTTTAGCCCAAGAGTGCTGGACACACAAGCAACCCTACTCCAAGCTAGTTGGGCCACAGAACACTTTACACTTTTCAAATCATGCTTTTTGTCCCAAGTGCTTCACTTATCTTAGGCTTCCACCTTTTAAAGTCTTCACAGAGACATGCACTAGTTTATTCCTTAGTAGAACAAAAAGGGTTTTCTGTGTGCAGTAGGAAGATGTTCACAGTGGGGGTTTACATTGATCCCTACTTAATGAAACAGAAGGGAGAGAATTTTGTTGCGTTGTGGTTACAGTAAAGTTCTTATGTAAGGTGTTGGACATGTATTTCTTGTTTCTTCCCTCAAATTCCTGGTTTTTAATCAGAAAATACAATATAAACATGTCAAATTACTCTGAATGTCAGTTCAACAACTAATTGAAATAATTTTAACCTCATTAAAATAAAGAAAAAATACGCTTAAAAGAATTGCCATCAGTGACCCTTCTGAGATCGTTACAGTAGGTTTGAACAAGAACAACAACAGCAGTACTAAAAGTAACTTCAAAGAATCATTAACTCTGTTAACTTCAGGAATCTGGATTTTATTCTAAGTGTGGAAGCTTGGTCAGAGAGTTAAAAAAGAGTTACATGAGCTACCTCTAATTCATATAGATACTTCTGAGTTACTGTAGTCACAGGTCAACTTCTTCTGTAAACATCTTATATGGTGTTCTAACCAAACACAATAAATTCAGTATATCTGTGTATCGCTTCAACTATTTTAACTAGTTTCAACTCATTTTGTTAGGGCTTTCTTCTTCTGTCTGACAAACTGACTGTTCGCATGACATTACAAATCAATGTGGCTGCCTAAAAATCTAGGAAAAAAATGGTTCTAAACTACGAGTACGGGTATTGTCCTGACACTAAAATAACAGTTTTTCATTTTAAGTATAACTTACCACTTTGGAAAACAGTGTATTCCAAAGGTATATTGGAACGATGGTATTGGTAGCGACAGTTCCTGTGGTCTGTAAAGTAGTTGGAACTAAATTTTTTAAGTCTTTGATTCTGGAAGCTTTGGATGTCTAATGACATTTAGAATCAACGTCAGAGGTTGCTCTTAACAAAGTCTTTCTGAATCATTGGCTTGTAGTATGGTATCATTTCTGCCTAGCAATAACTTTTCATTGTAGTAATTTGTAAGACTCTGGCAAGAATCACCTTATGTTTGTGACATGCTCTGAACATGCAACATATTGTATGAACACTTAACAGGACTATGCAAGTACTTGCATGACATGCCTATTACTGTGAAAATATTTTTTCAAATGGATGAATAAATGTTGTGGGGAGGATTGTTCTGTTTCTTTCTTAGCAATAATTCATTTTAATTACTTGTTTTCCAGATAACGGAGGACAGACTTTGGCAGGTGGGAATAACTGGCCACTGAGAGGAAGAAAATGGACCCTCTGGGAAGGAGGAGTGAGAGGAGTAGGCTTTGTTGCAGGTCCTTTACTGAAGCAAAAAGGTGTAGAAAGTCACGAACTCATCCATATCTCTGACTGGCTGCCAACGCTTGTGCACCTTGCTGGAGGACATACCAATGGCACTAAGCCTTTGGATGGCTTTGATGTTTGGAAAACTGTCAGGTAACTTGCATGTCATATCACTGAGTCAGCATACTGGTATGAGAAGAATTTAATCAGCCCAGAGAACAGAGCTGGAACTGGGCGGGGGGTGTGTGTGTGGAATAGTATATGTTCCTTTCCCTACATAAAGGAAAGGTATAAGTGCAGTTAACTTTGCTGCCCATGAGAGAATTATCCAGGTTGCAAATTAATCCTGGTCACAGATGCAAAACCTCCATACAACTTTTAACTTGGTGTGTGAATTTATCAGTGTGGACACAGCAATGCACAAACATGGAATACTTCTTCAAGAATGCTCTGTGATCCAGAAGTAGGTAACTGATTTTGCACAGCATGGCATACAAGTTAGTAAATTTTATGTATCCAGCCCTGCTCTCTACAGAGCCCAGTTGGGTGTCTCTGCAGTATGTGTCTGGAATTGAACATGTGGGGAATCTATGCATATCACTGAGCATGGATTCCACTTTGTTAGCCTCAGTACAGGACCTGTCAGGCAAAAATTGCATGGTGACATTGGATTAAATTCCTTTGTTTCCCCCTCTTCTATGCTGCATGTAATGTATTCATTGATGGGGCTAAATCCTGTTGTCTATGTTCTTAGAAGTTATATTTATTTTACTTCATCTTTGAATGTAGTTTTATTTTGCATAAGAATCATTTAGGACGGAAAGTTTAATACTGCTAAAGCAGTATTAATAATGCTGATAAGAATAAAAGGACTAGCAATTCTATTTCCTGCATGCTGTTCATCTGAGAGTTAGTATTTTGTTTGTTTTGATAGTCTTTGTTCTGTTTTTATAGCAGTCAGACAATATTATGTGTGTTATAATGTTTTGTCTCCTTCTCAGGGGTTTCCACCCCAGCTTGCAGGAGAAATGTAGCTATTTTCTGCAATTTTCTACATAGTGCATTACGACAGACACTGATTTTTGTGTGTCTTAGCATCTTAGACTGTAAATTACAGGAGTTAGCTCCTAAACAAGCTTGAGCAGCGAGTGTTTGGGTTAGTGATCAAGATGAGAAATTGAGAGTTAGAGCAGGCAGAGTTGAACCATCTACCTGTTCCTGGTTAGCCCTGTATAGACCTTGAAATAACCAAAAAAAAACCTGCCAAAAAACCCAACAAAAAAACCCACCCA
>VYZW01036788.1:65195-99684 GCA_013401315.1 Balaeniceps rex | reverse complement strand
CCACTTGTCCTGTTTCTGACACTCCTTTTCCAAGCACCTACTGCAGCCATTTGGCAGAGGTAGGATGCAGTGTTGTTTAGAGGACTCTGTTTCTGCCCCCGTCTGCATGTTCTGATGGGGAAAGAGAGCTAGAGATTTTACACTAGAGGTCCAAAAAGCTGAGGTTACCAGGCTCTTGCTGGCTGGTGAGTATAAATGCCGTAAGATTTGTACAGAGCATTGTCGAGCTGAGGACCCGCTTTGCATTCGGTGTCTCCATGACTGTACTCCAGATGGGGCAAGATTCTCTGCTGTTTGAATGAAGAAGCCTGCTCTGTAACTGGACACTCTCACTTCCCCCTTCTTTCCACACTTAAGCTTTCCTGGCCATCACAGCAAAACAGAAGTGAAGCAGGTTTTCTTCAGAATGGTAACAACTGATTCATCCCTTCATTTAAACAAAAAGGGTGATATTTGGCCCAGTCCCATGCAGATAATTATAAGGTCTTCTATAGCCAAACTTCTATAGCCAAAATATGACTTGTATTTTTACAGTTAAGTGTCAGGCAAGACACTAAGACTCTGAATAAGCAGTTAATTTGTTTGCATTCTGCCTTGACTTCTCCCCATTTTTCACACAAAGGCATTGTGTTTGTTTCTTATGTCCTGTCCCTCAGCCCATGCCGCTGTCCACAGAAACTGTTTTCCTTTTCTTTTTTCCCTCCATCGCCATCCCCCTGAAAATCTCAAGTTCAAGGCTGAAGGAGACTGGGAGCCAACTTCTGCTCTCAGGGTTAACAATGAAGATGAGAATTTAGCTTTCTGTACTGTTGTCAACAGGGGAAAAATAGAGTCCCTATAAGACTGTATCCATGGAAACCATCCTACTGCAATAGCGGGTAAAGCAGCAAATCAATTTCTTCAGTTTTAAAATGAAACGCATTTAACGACATTATAGTGCATCTGTCATTTAAGGGATCATCTGTGCTGATAGCTGTGTTGAAAAACCTTTCTCTAGCAAATAAGCTGGCAAAAACATTTCTGCCTCCTGATAGAATTCTGATTGTGGGTAGAGTAAGCATCGATGACAAAGTCGCATGAAGACAGTACAGTGAGACAGAGCCAATTCCAGAAGCAACAGTGTTTAATGAAGGAGAAAATTGTTTAATTTAGCATTTAGCCCAAGTATCTAGGCACATGGTGACTAACACTCAAATGTATTAGCAGAGGCAGTGGCCTGTCACCTCTGTCTCCCTGCTCTTTGCTTCTGTGGTACCATATGTGACGAATAGTACATTTGTACTTTGTGATGCATTTGTCTGAACAGGAGTGTTTGTGTATGTGCTTGTGTGTGTGTGCACATGTGGCTGGTGGACTGTCAGATGAAATTTCAGTATCTGGTTCAGTGCAAGATGATCTGGGCAACTCACATTATAAAGGTGTATGTTTCAGAGCCAGAGGCGTTTCCAATGCAGAAAATGTGCTGGCTGTCTCTGTACTTTATTGTTTTTACATTTCATCATGTGAGACTTGAGAGGGGACATCTTTGCTATGCCATGGAGGGAGCATGGAAGTACATGGATTTCTTACCCCAGGCTTTGAATGTGTTACCATACTCTTTCCCTGCTGTGTGCAGAGGGATTCTGCCTTTATTTTTTCACCTATTAAGGCATCTCTCTGGCCATTTTGTGAAATAATATCATAGTTTATCAGACAATTGTCTATATGCAGATGAGGGTCCATTCTGCTTTTCCTTTTTATCAAATCCAGATACTGCAGTCTGCCCTCCCTATGCCTGGCAGATAGAGAAATCTGTGTCTGGAAGAAATGCAACCTTATTTAAGACAGAGGAAATAAAATTGAACCAGGAGGGAATAAAGTTGAACCAGGAGGGAATAAAAAGCATTACAGAAATTGCGTAGACTGCAAGTAGCCCTTCAGTTGGTGAGGATCAGATACTAATCCCTCTGTCACTTTGCAGTGTCTAGGCTGTATTTTATCTGCTTCTGAATCTCAGTTCCTTGATAACAGCAATCACGTACGCCATACTGTCTTCTTTTATCTACAGCTGCCCTATTTATTATGGCAATTCCTCATTGATTGACAGTTATCTATTTTTTTCTGACCTGAGGGCAAGCTTATTGCAATGCGCTCCTTTTAGTGCTTTCACTGAAACACATCCGAAAGCTTCAACTGATGCATAATGTGGCGGTTCAGCATTTGAATGAAGTGAGCACATATTGTTGGGAGCACAGGTGGTTTTTGTCGTTCTGCCACATCTACCAGTTAACGGAAGATGCAGTTCAAACCACGTTAAGCGGTAGAAATGGCTCAGTGGTCTGAAACTCTGCTTTGTTTGCAGAGAGTGCTTTGTTCTACCTGTGTCCAGTTGGTATGACATGCAGTGTTGTCTGTCTGTTTGGTCAGTTTCAGAGACTTTAACGGTCAGGAAAAGACATCCCAAATCACTGCTCTCTGCAACAGTGTTCTCTTGTTGAGGATGAATTTTCCTGCTGGAAAACATCCGGTCGAAAAGCACAAACTTCTGCAGCTTGGTTTCTATGGTCCATGAACATACAAATCTAGGAATCCTCCCCATATTCAAGGGATGGACTGCATTCACTTCCTAAGTCCTAGCCTTTCAATACTGAAGAATGAAAATTATGCCTTTCATTGCACTTCCTACTGGTAATTTCCACCTTCTACATAACCCTTCTGTATCCCCATGCAAGGATGCCATTTGCCAGAGAAGCCCCAGAGACCAGGCATGGTTCAGGGGAACCCTGCACACTAGTTGGAGCAGAGAGGATGGGCTCATTTGTTACTGTGGGTACTGGGACATGTGGAGATGGGGTGACAAAACCTGGAGATTTTAATGGCTTTTGATATCAGCTTTTCCTCTGCCCCATGATAAATGGCAAGAAAGTTGACCTTCTCCTTCCCAGCTCCTCCAGATCAGGCCTGGGAGTCCATGGGAGGAGCGGGGCCTGCATTGGAGCTGCTTATGCAGCATTTGTTCTAAGGGACAAAGCAGGAGCCACCTCTGGATTTGTCACTTCTCTGACAGCTCCCGAGTGTGGCAGTTTAGAACAGTGAACCTTGGAGCATTCTTCATGTATAAGAACTTGGGGTTTGCACAGTCATTTCCAGCGTAGGAGTGTTTCTCGATGATGTCTGTCTCCATGGATTTAGAGGTGACACCATGTTTGCATGTTGCCTCTCTTACACTACCACCCCCATGATTAAGGCAAAGATCCTGAGTCACCTTCAAAAAAAATTAAGATTTCCAGCAAACCTGTAGGCCATCGGTTAATGTGGGCAGGCAATAAGATACTGGGTAGGAAAACTCAGTCACATGGCAGCGTTTATATCTGTCACCACAGCCATTTCTTTTAACCATGTTAAATGCAATTTTAATTATTGTCTAAATTCTTTTTCTGTAAGAAATTGTAACAAACAGCAAGCCTGTAGTGATATGGTTCCTTGAAAAGAGACCATTCCTCAAAGTCACTTTATGAATATGCAAATCCCATCTATATTTTAAAATGCCATTCATTTTATTGCTAGAGAAACCTCTATAAAAAATCAGCAGATCCCTTTTGGAAAAAACTTGAATTGTCTTCTCTCTGGGACTCAGGTGATAGCATGTGAACTGCATCATATTCCTGACATTGCAGGTATTATCGGTGCTGACACATGGTGGCATACAGCAGCTGCCATTTGATAAAATGCAGTAGAAAGTGCCCCAAGTCCAGTAATGTCTACTTGCGATATGTCTTGTACAGTACAAAGGTACAGTCTGTTACCACTTCTGACAATCGTGGCAGCTATGACTTCCTTCTCCATTTCTGCCAGAAAGCAAGTGGTGCCTCAAAATTAGAATCCCTTTGTGTTCCTAGCCTGTGAAGGCAGGGATGTTCTTAGCAGTACCCTGTGGATTAATATTCACAACAAACTAAAAATATCAGGCCAATGCATACACTGATCTGCTGTTCTAACCCTAAAAAGCTGTGCCTAGCACTGGTTTCTTACACATACTAGCTGTGACCACAAACCTTTCTTTGCCTGTACTGAATTTTTAATTTCAGAAATAATCTAAAAGAGGCAAGTCTATGGACTATGGTGTGTCCTTGAATGGCAAAATCTGGTGACACAAGAAGGTGGCTTGCTAGTCAGCATTGTTTGCAGCATTGTTAGCAACAAAAATGGAAAAAAACAAAATCACTTCTTTCACTAGAGGAAGACCTAGTTCACTGATGAACAGGTTATAACTAGATGATGTGTTAGTAAAGGGTATTGAAGACTGACAGTCTCTGGCCCTTAACTTCATGCAGACCCCTGAAAAATATCTCTCCCTGTAATGGGAGACTTGTTAGTGGGGAAGGGCATTTCCACAAAGCTGTAAATAGCAAAGCGGGTGGCTGAATCTCCCAAGACTTGAAAATGTAAGGGTGTTTTTGCCTCATGCAAAGAGAAAAACACTGTCCTTTTTAGTTTGTGCTGCTTGGGAAGCCTTTAGAGATGACCAGAAAGCAGTCACATTGCTGTGAGCAGCAAGAGCCAGAGAAGTGTTGTGTTCCCTGGGTCCCTCCGTTCAATAATGAGTTGTTGCTTAATTCTCTATCCTGGCCTTTGCTGCAGCCTCCTCTTCATCTTCCACCGCCTCCAAAGGCTCCTTCTCAGAGTGCCAGGGCTGGGCAGAGTCTAGCCAATCTGTCAGATTTGGCAGGGCACATGATAGAGAATTTACACAAGTTTTATACTTCTGTGACAGATTCCTCTCAGCAACTGGAGGGCAAGAGGATTTCTCAGCTGGCATGGAGTTAGAGCGGTCCGTACAGATAGTATCTGCTCCGGCCTAAAGCCTTGTGTGACAGGCAAATCTGAACCAGCACAATGGCTGTGTACTTCATCAGCTCTTTCTGTTTTACAGCAGAGGTGTTTCTTACCCTATATCAAAGACCAAATTCTGGATCTCCCTATACTGCATAAGTGTGGCTCAAGGATTTTCAAAAGCTTGAGGTGCAGCACAGACCCTATAATCCCTCTCTTGAGAAGCCTGTCAAGCCTCGCACGTGGAGCTTGCCTTGGCTTCAGCTCTTGCTCTGCCACAGCAGTTTGGCCAGAGACCAAATGCACCTGCTGGAGAGAGACATCAGGCTTGCAAGAAGGAAGAACATCCTTTTGGTACACTTAGCAGCAGCAGCATGGTATTGCAGGCTTTCCCTTGTGCTTGAGGGCACACCATATGTATGCAACCGCAGGACAGGGTATGTCTGTCTGCCCTGTGACTTAACATTGCAAATCTCTGGCTTTCTCGTGTAACCCCCTGCGTAGCAGCTCACACATCAGGACTCCAGTAGAGAGCTCTGTCTAATATCCAGTTATCACTCCAGATGGGAAGCAGGGCATGATTTTTATGCTGTCATTATGTAGCAAGAGGATTTCATGACCTGGTAGTGAGGAATCTGAGCTGAATGCTGCCAGCAGTCTGTGACCAGGCAGCCATACCCACCGTTGTTCCAAATGTGGCAGATCCTGGAGTGGGAGAATGAAAAATTTTCCCTGCTTCAGTGAAAACTGCTGCACCTAGGTGGAAGACAGGGCTTCAACCTTCGCATGGGACTTGTAAGACTCAGTGAATGTGATACCTACTATATGTGGCCCCTGGTTTGGGCAACTGTGTAATTTAAATTCTGGTTACTCTTAACTACCACGCTGAAGTGAAGGTTGAGAACAATGAAACTGGAAAACTGAGAAACCCTGAGTGTATATCAGACTCTGCTGCCATAAGTGTCCCTCTGTGAAAAGGGAACAGATGTTACTTATTTCACACTTAATTTCAGAGTTCCCATAAGCACTCACCGTCTCAGTGCAGGTGTGTTACTGGTGGTTCCTCCCTGTCGCTGCTGCGTCCGGGGTCACTGCCTCTGGGTGAGGGGACAGAGCACTCCCTCCAGCCAGGCCCCTGCAGGGGTTCTCTGCATAACTCCACGACCCTGGACTGCATTGCTTGGCCTCCTTAGGCTGCAGTGAGTCAGCTAGAGAGACAGTGGTGCTGTATGAAGCTTGTGAAAAAGTAGCGGGTATGTCTGAGCAGATGGAGTTAAAGAGAGGTAAAAATGTTGGTCTACTAAGAGTTGTAGCAGGGGGAGAGTCACTTGGACTGAGATCAAATGTAAAGTCTTTTAAATAGGAGAGCGATGGATTATTTAGCTGGCCATATTCAAAATTTATCTTGCTTCTAGTGACCTCATCTAGGATTTTTGTTCTACTTTTCTGATCTTCAGAGCAAATTTGCTCCCCTTTTTGCTTCAGATGATACAGACTGCTGGATTGGAAACTTGTCTCATAGTTGTATTGGTTTGTGCTAGGAATATTGGAGTATTCTGGATTTTGGGCAATGCAGTTGCATTCATTTTGCAACAATAACTTGGTTTTGTACTGAGACATCTTACGAATGATATTGTTCATTTCATTCCCAATGCATTTGTCTTCCAGGTGCTTGTTTTCATAACTGATTTTTAATGAAGCCACTTGTGTTACACAGTGCTCTAAGAGCTGCACTATGTTAGTGCTGCTCTCCATTGGTGTGGGGCTAATGTAGCTCTGGAAGCGTCTGAGAGTAAGAGGCTGCAGAGGTTTGTCACAGGAAATAGAGAGAGAGTGATACATTGGTTTATTTCTGTCCTCCCTGTCGAGGGGATCCAGGAGTGAGGTCGCAGCAGTCTTGTAGGAGTAACACGATTCTACTTCATGATTATCATCTAACAAAGGGTTTTCAGAGCTCTGGGAGCCACTCCTTCTGTTCAGCTTTTCTGGCAGTGGGTTTTTATCTCTGGATGTCTCGCATCCTTCTGAAATTGCCACCTTCTCATTCTCAGTTGAAGATGTCTGCAGATTGTCTCCGTTAGCCTGTGATTGTGGTGCATAACCTGATGCTCTGGTGGTTTCCACAGTCCCAGGCACTGTAGATGAATCCTTGTGGTGACTCCCTTCCCTTCCTTGGAAATCCAAATTACATGTGTTAGGGCAAGAGTCCAGGCTGTGGTCTCTTTCAGCAATGTTTACTGAAGAGGCCTGGGTTGCATGTTTGCTTTCATCCAAAGACACACATAGACTAAATGTATTAGATTCTTCCTTGCTTGGTTTCTCCTGCTGAGCTTCCATGCTCACTTTCTGCTCTGGACTGGGGCTGGGTGGGATCAATAAATCATTAGACTTTTCTGGGTGTGATTGAGGACTCTGGAGAGAGTCAGGAGAGGAAACAAGTCCCGAGTGTTTGCGCAGCCAGTTTATTATCCCCATGGTCAGTGAAAGCTCGGTATCACAGAGCTTTAGCAAACATTCTTTGCCTTTCCATGTGCTGTGGAAAAAACCCTGGCTGATAATGTCTAGAGCTGGTTGGGAAGCCATGTTCTCCTCAGCTCCAACATGAAAGCTGTAAATGGACAAAGGGATTTCAATGGCTTGTTCTGAAATGCTTTCAGATGTGCACAAGTCATCATCTAGGCCTGGGTTTATTTTGACATCATTTGGGTCATAGAAGAGCTCATAAAGGGCATCTCCGCTGTAGCTGTCTCTTGGAAATCTACCTGGGACCCCAGGGGTCTGAGCTTCCTTCATTTCATCATCTTGTCCAGGAGAGAATGAATCATAGTACCCTTCATCACTTGTGGATGTGGATTCCTGGTTGTCACTTTTTGGCGTTTCTGTTTCTGTGGAGCTCTCTTTGGAATTGTCACCATCTTTATCAGGTGACACTTGGGGGTCTGTCACAGATGCAGCAGCCTGGCTTCTAGCCTTTTCCATATCAGGACTAGGTATCTTCAGTAACTTCTTATCAAACAGAGCACTCTGATGTAGCCTCACTGATTTGTTGATGTTGTCCCAAAACTTTGCAAATTCAACAGTCTCATTCTGGCCAGGAGAGGCCAGCTGTTCCACACCCCCTTGGAAAGAGCCCATGACAGGGCTGTCTTTGTGCTTGCTTTGTCTCAGCAGAACTTCTTTGCTGTTCTCCAGCTCCAGGTGAGCAGAGCTCTCATCAGCAAAGATTTCCCCACAGCCAGTGAGGGAATCAAAGCTTTTCAGCGAGGCAACATCTTCACACAGGGTATTGCAGCAGTCATAGGAAGAGTCAGACTGCAGTTCACTGTCTGAGCAGTCTTGTGACAAGCAATCAGCTGCAAATGTTTCTCCAGTTTTGAAAAGATACTTTGCAAGATGCCCAGACAACTCGCTCTTGCAGCCTGGAGAGGACAGATTCTTGTCCTTCTCAACCAGGAAGGTCAGGCTCTCTGGTTTATTTTTTTTTATATGAAATATATCTCTGAGCCCTTTCTTAGATCTCTTGAGGGAAATCCTCTTCCTGGGAATGGTTTTTGCAACAGCTGGTACAAAAGGCATCTGTGGCACAAAGTTCCTGTAATCGATCATCTGACTGCTGCATGCAGACTGGCTGGGACTGACCACACACTCTTTCTTACCACTGGAGCTGGACATCCCTGAAAAGCTGATGCTATTGACAAGTCGGCCCTTACCCTTTCCAGAAAAACCTTCCTCACAAGCCCTCCTACTGGGGCTGCAGTGCTCTGTTTTGTCTGCCTCAGTAACGCAGTCATGGGTTTTACTCTTCCTTACAAGTTTGTAGGAGGACCCAGATGATTTTTCCAGGCAGCTGTCACCAGCCCCATTCCTTACTGCTCTGGTGGAAAATCTGTAGTTCTTGTGCGTGGCCAAACATGCCAGCTGGACTTCAGCTACAGTTTGGTTTCCCTCCAGAGCTGCCTTTTTGTCTTTCCCTGTATCATCTTTGTTGATAGGAACTGTGTGCACTGGTGGCACTTTCTCATGTTGCACACTGGATTTTATGAAGGTCTTTCCTCTCTTGAGCTCCATACTGCTGCTTCACATCTCCTTCTGTAAAGAAAACAGTAGAATAAATATATTGTGAGGTTGGTGGATAGCACTTGTAAACTTTGAAAACAACTGGAGAACAAGGAGATGGATATTAAGCATTATACAATTGGTTTTGTTTGACACCAGAAATTTCCATCACTGAGTCATGGTATTGCATGAGAAACAGATCAAGTGAAACTGAAGGTATGTTGGCAATTGCTGGAAGATCCAGCAAGGAGAAGACAGTACCCGTTATGGGTTGGTATCAGAGGCTCAGGGAACATTTTGTCTCTTAGAAATGAGGAGGTTTGGATCTAGGATTATGACTTCAGGATGGTTTTTAACAAGAGAGAGGTCCTGTTCCGAAAGTAGAAGAGACATCAATGAAGAGCAACGCCCAAGGAACTTTAACATGTGTATGCATCAGGGAGGCAGCAGTTCATAAATTTGTACCTTTGAGGAGGACAAAGAGCTCAAGGTGGAAAATCTCCTGAGAAAATGGATCAAATATTTGACACACGATGCTCACTTCATGTTAAAATAATCCTTACCTGTGAATAGAAAATCCATAAACCTTGGTACTACCCTGGGAAGCATGCTGAAACTGAATTACTGTTTTTGCTTCCTCCTAAGCATAATGTATAATTTTCTGCATTACTACTTTTATTCTAAAAAGTCAAAAATGCCACACTGAAAATCACAGTTAATTATGACAGAAGCGTTGTTTCTGACTTACAAAGGCCAGTGTAGTACCCTGAGGCATTGCCACATAGAATCTGCATTGTGCATTGATTAGCTATTTCTAAAAATACTCTATTACCTGTATCAATGCCAATTTTGGTCTCTGCCTATATGGTTTAGTATTGAATCTGTTCTATGTTTTCATACATCTAATTAGTCATTAATTATTTTAGCCATGACACTTTCAGTTTTCCAGCAGTTATTTCATGGACACATCTGATTCTTTCCTGCCTTGTATCAACTTGAATATTGAGTAAGTCAAGGGACTTGCATAAAGGTAGGTCACGGAAGAAGCAAGCACTTCCTAAAAGCTGTTAGAGAAACCAGATTTTTACTGGATGGGAAGCAGGACAAAAACTCCAAGTCCGGTTCTTGAAAGAATGTGCTTGGATCTTTCCTTAATGAGACCTCAGTTAACGATTTATCTTGTTTTGAATTGTGTAGACGTAACTGAAACCATTTAGAGCCACTGAACTCCACAAGACGCACAAACAACACAGTGCTATCTCTAACAGTCCTTGACAAACCATACATAACAGATCTAGTGAAATGAAAAATTACAAATACTCCCTCGAGAACAATCTCAGATCAGATCCCTGGATCCAGACCTGTACCCAGTACAAAGACAGCCAGGATGATTTTAAATTCAGCACCAAGCCTAGCCTTTGTACACCTTAAAATACAACTTAAAGCAGTCTTTAGTCTACCTTGAACTATAACATCTGTCTGTAGCCTCCAGAGGCTTTCCAGTTGCCAGGGCTGGCTGGGAACAGCAACACTCCAACCAACACCTTGCAAGATACAGGTATCTGAGAGTTCTGTCACCTGCAGCACTTCTCCAGTGTGCAGATCAGTGACAGCCTGTTTCTTACAGAAGCTGCAAACTGGCAGGCAATTAGCAATCTTTACAACTAAATGTAAATCAGTGACAAACAGTAGAAAACATAAGGGTAAAGTGTGACTATTCGACATCAAGAGTATGGATGCTATGGAAAACATGGTGGGTGGTGATGGATGGGCATCTATCAGCATGATTGAGATGTTGGCACATTTATTTGCATTTGGGGCTGCATGTGAGTATTGCAGAGCATTCCTAATGAAAGACAGTAAACATTTTACTACACTGTCAGGTATCTGGAGTTCACTGATGCTACAGGAAACTTGTTTTGCATATTTAGAAATAGGTCACTGGTACACTCCTTTTCTGAAAAGCAAGGTGTGATTGAGAAAAAAATCAGTGCACAGACCTCCAGCAGAGTTGTGAAAATGATCAGAAACAGCTGACGCAAGACCAATTATTAACATCCCAAAAATAAAGTGTCTGACACCTCAGTCCTTTGCAATTGTAGAAGTAGGTACTGTGTCCCTGTGGGAAGTCCTGCTGTTGAGAAGCTCCTTAGAAGTCTGTGTCATGGCAAATGCTAGCATTATAACAATGTTATGTAGGACTCTTTGAAGTCCTACAGCTGTTTCTGCCCGTTCTGAGTATTAAGCAAGGGTAATTTTTGTAGGAAATTGCATACTTGGGAAGTTTCTGTAGATGCATTAAAGAGGCTTTTAGGGGTGGATTTGTTTTATTATCAAGTATGAAACTTATTAAAGCTAAGAATTCAGGACATCATTTAGATAATATTTTGAATAAAGAAATCTTTGATCTGAATTGTATCTCCTTGGTAAGAAAAACAATGCACTACCAGTTTGATAACTGGGTCTAGAAAGTTCAAGGCTTGTTCTTCTGTTGTTTTTTATAGATTAGATGAACAGTTTTAACATGAAAGCCCAAATGGCCTGAAAAACGTCTGTACTGAGAATGTATGTAGTATAATAATGTAAGATACACTGATGGTAGCCTATGCTACCTTTTCAGTTCACTGATGAGGAAAAAATAAGTTATGGTTTGGGTTTGGTTTTTTTGTTTTTGTTTTTTTTTTAAATCTACTATACATATAATCACCAACTTTGTGTTCTAATTGTTTAATGTGTCTATTTAATCCCATATACTCTTTTTCTCATTTTCCCCCAGGATTCATGCCAGACTAATTAGTATCTAGTTCATTGTGTCATCCTGCTTATCCTGTTTGAACACTGGCACAGCTTCGGGAATCTTCCCCATTAAAAATGCTATTAAAAATGAACACCAAGAAAGGGAAGATCTCCTCAGTCAACTGTTTGAGGGCTCTTAAGGGCAGACTACCAGAGTCTGCAGATTTTTTAAAATATTCGTCTCAGATGCTGTTTTGTAACTTCCCATAATATGAGTTCCTCTTCATCCTCAAATGATGTACATTATCAATGAGCTTCTTTCCAAATATAGAACAGAAATATTTGTGCGATACTGCTCTCTTTCTGTATCTATTAATAGTTCTGGCACTTTTGATGTAATGGACTATACCATGATACCTTTTTTCCCTCTCTACAGGGACACAAGTTATATCTCTAACCCCAGAAGCTGTACCAGTGAAGTTAGAAACAGATTAAAGTCTGTAAGGGAAAGTTTCCCTCCAGTGGTTATGTAAAGCTAATCAAAATTATGTGAAAAATTATTCTAGGCATTTAAAAAATGGCACATCTTCTCTGGGATTTCTTCACCCATGCACTCAGCTTCACTACTGCCCGTCTCTGCTTCTTTTTAATTATTCTCCTCTTGGACTTAACTTGCAGTATATCTCTTCTTCCACAGGGATAAAGGGTATATGAGGGACTGATTTCCACCTTTGCAAAGGAAATATATTTTGCAATTAAAAATCACTGTAAAGAACAGAAACTTGTGGAAACTAGTCTGCAAAGCCTAGGTTGTTCTGCTTTCAACAGGCGGTGGATGTTTTCTTCATTAATGTTACTTGACCTCTTTTTTTAATATCTGTGAAATTACTTGTGAAACACATGTTTAAATAGAGGACATCCTTGAATCTTGTACTGGGCTACAGTTTAATTGTCATTTACAATGATCTTAGGTGCAGCAGCACTGAGACTTCCCATCTACAGTAAACAGTACTTTTATCTGTCTTGATCATACCAGCTGCTCACTTTTAGGATTTTGCAAGTGTCTAAGCAGGCAATTAGGTCTGGATTTTGTGCTTATACTATAATGGAAATAAGATTTTGGTTTAAATTTGGATAATATTGCTCATAAAATGCAGAGATACTTCATGCTCAAACATATACCATCTGTGCAGGGTGTCTGACAGCCTTTTCATAAACACAGAAGGTTTTGCTGTGTCTGTGATTCATCTAAAAGTAAATTAAAGTTTTAGAATGGGAAGGTGAACACATTCTGTGGGCTGAGGAGACGTGGTTTTAGGACAGTCAGAGCAGTCCTGGGTTATGAGGACCTGAACAAGACTGAGTTAGGTAACTGTTCTGGTTAATAAGAGCCATATTCAGATGGCCTAAATTCTACCTATGTCCAGGTCAACAGACAAGGAGGCCAAAGAGGGGTGCGGTGGAGCTGGACTGGATATTCATGAGGAAGCAGGAGGAAGATGGGTGGAGGCAGGACTCAAACTGTCCAAATATTGCCTCTGATGTGTGGGTCAGAGAAGAGAGGGGTCGCACTTGCCTCTGCCCATGGCTCCCAAAGCTTTCTGCCAGGCTGAGCTGTCTACAGTTTTCCCTCTCTGGAGGAATGGGGGAAGACTTGCTTTGGGTTTTGGGCTGCTGTCAAAGTTATTATCTTATATCTTACTAGCTTATCTCACAGCGGAAAGGCTTGTTTAGGTTATCCTAAGAAAAAGTAAAATAGATTGTGCTTTAATGTGTTAGTAGCGAAAATAGCAGTCCTTTTGAATGTAACTCTAGGAAGATCATCCTACTGGGAAAGTAGAAGTATCTGCTTCAGTGAGGTTGCATGGATAGAAATAATAGTATTACAAAGAGGAAATTTAGATGAACTCTCTGGCTTTGGCAAGTTTGGCTCAAAATTACTTTTGCTTAAGTAGGAAAAAATATAGTTAAGGTTCATTTATTTTAAAATCTTATCAGCTGTCTGGCTTGGACACCTCTACTTGCTTGTTTGATGCATAATTTATATATAATTGTCTCTCTTGGAGATAGAAATAAGTAAAATTCAGAATACAGTTGTTGTTTGGCAGGGGAGATAGGAGTGCTCTTTCTGCTTCTTTATGTTTAGTTCATTCTTAAAATTGACAGGTGGTGGAGATGGTATCTTGCTGTCTCTTGCTAAGCAGAATTCTGCATGCCACTTGGAGTCTTAATTTCACCTCCCACCAAGTGTTTTCCTTTTATTATATGAAAGAGTTGATAAAGATTGCATACTCTTTTAGGTTGTTTAATTTAAAAAGAAGGAAAAAACTCTATTTGGACTGCTTTTATGTTTTAGGATACAAGTTTGGAGTGAGTCCAAAATCCCTTTTCCACAAGTGGCTTCATATCAATCAGACTTAAGATCCTGAGTATCAGAGTTACCTTTGAAAATGTTACCCCTGCTTTCCAAACAAAAATGGTAACATAATTAAATTTCCTGAAAACATATATATCTGGTTTGGGCATTTGGACATGTATTATACTTAAAATGGATGCACTTCAAGATGAACTGTTTTTTAAAGTATTTCTTGAGAAATTGTATCATGGGAAAGGGAAAAAGGGTGGAGCGCTCCGGGAGGCTCTCCCTTCTTATGCCTAGTTAACCTCAGGAGGATTTTTGCTGGGCACCAGTTGGAAGTTGTAAAATGCAAAAACAAGAGGGCATGAGGTGGCAAGAGCCACAGCTACTTTTAAAGTCAGTGGACAATACTAATTTTTAATGCTTAGGATCTAATCAATTAGCAATGCATAAAGAACAGCTGGTGTCCCCAGTAAAGTGTGGGGGGGGGTATTTTTGGAAGAAGACTGTTTATTTACGGTCAAAAATCTTAACTCGCTATCTCAGAATATGAAAGTTAATAATGGAAATACTAATAATCATGAGCATATATTCCATTCTGTTAATTTGATTTTTAATTACAAAGCAATAAAATGCTTCCTTGCTAGAAGGTAGTGATATCCTGCCTGCAGTTATTGTAACACTGTTTCTAGTAAGCAAATAAACATGACAGTTCTTATGGTGAAAACCAAAGAGGATTTTAAAGCAGGGCTCATAATCTCACTTAAACTGATTACTCTGCTAGTATCTCATCTCTAGTAGAAAATAGAAAAGAACAGGGTGGAAAGGATGGAGGATGTAATCAGGGACAGTCATGATTCAGGAAACAGAAGAATGTTTATTTTTAAAGACGCCTGTGTGACACACAAACCTGCATTGAGATCATGCCTCTTGTTAGGAGTACTGCTCTCATCATCATTAGTGGCTGTATCTTATCATTCCCCTTAATCATTTGTCTCTCTTGGGTAACCCAGGATGCCTAATTATTTGCATATACATTTAGGTCAAGCAACGGCTTTCTCATGAAGAACCAGCAAAAAGCACATCAGTGTGTTTTTCTTCAACCGTAATTCCACTGAGCACACAAAGTAAAATCTTATACTCCCCAGCAGAATACTAGAAGGATGTGTAGTTAAATGCTTAATCTTATTAGCAACGTGCTATAGGGAAGCCTGAACCTTCCCTTAAGCCCTGCCAACTGTTCCGTGGAGCTCAGGATTTTTCATAGTAAAATTAACCATGTTTCTACTCCCAGCGTACTGTCCTGCTGTGTGCAGACAGGAGGGATCCCTGGGGGAACAGCAGTAGCCACTGCTTCCCCCAGCCCAGCGTGGGGTACCCACTGCTTCCCCCAGCCCCGCGTGGGGTGTGGGGCAGGGTGGGAGGAGGCTGAGACCATGACAAAAGGAGGCTCCTTCTCTGACAAAACCTCTGCACCCCTCACTCAGTTTTCTTCTATACCTGCGGCTGAAAGAAATGTAACTGCTTGAAATGTTCCAATTACACCGTGTAAAAGGACAGCATAAACTCCTGCACAGGGAGCTATTGGATCATCACTCTACTGCTAGGAGAAGGCAGCTGAGCAGAAATTTCCACTGTGTACCTGAGAAGGAAACAGGGCATTTTTTACTTGCCCTGACCAGCAGTCTGTTGGTACCAGACAGCAAAGTGTTAATGCTGTCAGCTTTGGCTGTTTTCAGTAATTTATTGCTTTAAAAGGGGATAGGATGTGCATTTATATAAATACAGGCACACACTTGTCAGATGTATGGAAAAGTAAGTAAAAAACAATGCTTCAGAAACAAGCAGTCATCCCAAAATAGCAGTCCCTTGGAGTCGCTGTGAGTGTCAGAGCAAAGGAAATGCCATTGCACCAGAGCAAACAATAAGGCAGATCACAAAAATCCTACTCACCATGTTTTATCACTAAGCAGAAATCCCGTGTGTCCTAGCCTTGCTACTGAGGCTGGTCTTTATCCAGAGGCTCCTGTGATGCTTTTCAGATTCTGAGGGGCTGGACCACTGCTGCTCTCCAGTGTTACTCTCCACCCCCTGTCTTTTCCTCCTCCTTCTTCCTTCATCCCCACCCCCTCATTCCTCCTGCTTGTACCTTACATTGATTCTAGGCTTCCACATGTAGCTTGATTTAGGAAAGATGCTTATTTCAGCCATCTGCTTGATGCAATGGAAATGCCTCCGTTGCTAAGAAATAAAAGCCCAGAAGGTAAGCTCAGGAGTCCTGAGCCAGTATTTTGGTTGCTCTCTATATGACTGCTGATTAAATAGGGAGGAACACATCCAAGTTAATTTAATTTCTCACATGTTTTTTTGTTTCTGACTAGAATTCAGGAAAAGCAGTCCTAACATATTCTTAGGTTAGTGAGATGCTTCACTGTGCAATGTATGCAGATTATTGGACTGTGCCACCCTTTGTAGGGCTTTTGTTAATGCTGAAGTTAGAGGGGATTTCATCTAGGATCAAAGTGCTGTAAGGGGAGAGAGTGAATATTTCTGCTGCCCAAAGCTAGAGTGCCTGGTGTCAGCCTCATATTGCCCTCATCAAACATGATTTATCAAATTCTCCTTACAGTCAGTCTAACTTCTGCTTTGGTGTGCAGTGAAGTCAACATCTGATGTTACAGCATCATTCTTTGTTATATAGATGAGTTTATTACCATCACAAACACCAGAGCTCTAATTTCACAAAAGCGTAAGGCTGGCATCCTTGCCCCAGCCCTCTCCCTGTCAAAGGCTTCCAACTTGATCGTATCTTGATTGTCACTCCCCATTAACTCTCCTCTGAGTCCTTTACATCAGTCTCTCAAATCCCCTGCCTTCTCTTTCCTGCTTGTTGAAACACCTCTGTTGGGGGCATGATAGGAGGGTCTTAAAAGCAACAGTGTATGCCATGAAGCAGTGGCTTAATCCACTTCAGTAGCTCTCCTGTGAGCTGCAGTTTATGGCTGTACTCTAGGATAATGCAGTGGTTTGTGTGCAGACTGGCATATATGTGGGCAGTTCACCCTTCTGATGCAGGGGCTAACGTTATGGTTGCTCTAAGGTAGTGAACAGGCAGCTCTCAGATGATTGAGTGAGGCAGAGCAAGTTCAGACAGGTCCAGACTGTGCAGGTATTTAGAAAATCCTCCAGCTCTGTATGAACTGAAGATGAGCGTTCCTTCACAACTGGAGTGAGTGCATCAGTCAGAGAGCTGATCTCTTCTGTCCCCACATGACTGCAGAAAGGGAACAAAAGCCTTAACCTACTACTTGTTCTCATCTTCCTTTTCACAGTGTGGTTTAGCTGAACCTTGGAGATGGGGGAGGGAAGGAACACTTTTGTGCTGTCTAAGCTTCTAAAGCTGAAAAATCAGCCAGTTAACATTAAAGGAGGCAGAACAGAGTGCTCCTGCTCTGAGTGCCAGCTAGTAAGCCACTCAGGTGTCCTCAGTGGTAGAGACCGGAAAGTTAGACCTTGGAAAACACCCTGGGTTCAGTCCAACCTTCAACAAGTAGAAAGCCCTTGTGTGACTTCACCAAAAGACTGGTGTGAGGAAAGAACAAGCTGTGGGTGAATCCTAGTAGCTCTGCCAAGTAGATTAAGACCAATCATGAGAGAAAATACATTAATTAGAAATAGATTTGATGGGTTTTATTCTGCATGAAATATTTGTATTAATATAGGAGGAAGTCTTTCTTCATGATGGGTATATGAAACCACCAAGTTTTCAGGTAGTACATCCTTGCTCTGCAGTGATGTTGCTTTTGAGAGCCTCCACTTCATGCACTCTGTTTTGGAAAGAGGAAGCCTTTAAAACTTTGAAGTCCTTCTTTGTTCAAAGTAACACCAAGGCTTGTTAGAAATACTGATAGACATGAGCATCAATCAGAGGTCACTTCTGGTGCTGATTCAAAGCTGATGGCTGGTGTTGGTATTGTCTGAGCAAACCTAGCAAAACTAGGGGTTTAGATTTTTTGTTTGAAAATTATTCATGCACCCAATTTCTGAGCTGAGTTTCTGAACTCTGAAGTGTAGGCATTAAAGGTAAAGGTACATCAGAGAAGATGTACCCAAATATGCCATGTGGAGAAGGAAATAGACAACAGAGAGCACTTAAAACTGCTTTTGAAGCCTACTTCGCGTTCAACTCAAGCTCAATAAGAGAAGCCATCCTCAAAGACTTAGAGAAGACAATCTGTCCATGAAGGAGCTCTTAGCTCTAGTGGTGTTTCAGGTAGTTCCCATACCTGCTGTCTCTAGGACAGTCTGTTGGTGCTCCTCAGGAACTAGGAAAGCTCTTGTATAGATGTCCCTGTTTCTAACAAATGGCACGTGTTGTCCCTTTGCTGGAGGAGTTAGGGGAGATCACTCTAGACCTGGATGAGATACCCAAATCTGTTCATGGTGACTCAGGTAAAGCAGCTCCTGTGATGAGAGAACTTAGGTTTAGGATGTTTAGTTTAGGATGTCCATATGGACAAACATTTCTGGTTTTAGGGTCTTTTGTTTCCCTTCATCAAGGGAAGTGGCCTAAATCCATTGGCCATCAATAGCCGTAACTATCCGTAGCTATCCATGCCATAGCCATCCATAGCCATAGCCTGAATTGGCCTAAATCACAATCTCATTGCATTCACTGGTAAATGCACAGTATGTTGAATAGCAGCTGAACCATGGTAGCCTTTATGCATTGCAATAGAGGGTTTTTTTCTTCCTAAATAGTTCTCAACTTGTAGTTCTCTGAACTATCCTTTTCTGCTATCGCTTCGTTTCAGGCTATTTCACTGTGGCTGTTGATCACCTTGATTCAAAAGGTTGGTTCTTGGAGAATCTAATCATCCTCTCTAATTAATTCTGATTAATTCAGTCAGGCCAGAATTGTTGTGGGCAGGGAAATCAGAAAACTGTAAATGAGGGGCACATGGAACAGCTGCCACCTGTTTAGCAGAAGCACACAGCCCTTGGCATGGGGAGTAAGAAGAGGGCACTTGAGAGAAGAGGGACTAAGGAACACAGAGTCCCTGGTGTGGCAAGAGTAGGGCAGAAGGGATCCTTGGTATCCAATGAGGAGGACTGGGGAAAAGAGGAGGAAAATCCACTTAAGGGGCAGTACAGAAACACAGGGAGGGAGTTTTTAGATGAAGCAGGCCCAGCCTGCCAGAACTTGGAAGCCTGCATCTCCCCCAGTGTGGGTAGCAAATGTTTGCATCAAGTGATTGAAGACAACTATTAGCATGAGCAACTCACAAAAAGCAAACTATACTGTTTTTTAATTTTCTGTCATGAAAGAATGTAGCAGATTCTTTAATTCCGAGACTCAGAACAAAACCATTTACTGAGATAGCTCTATTTGTTTCCAAGGAATTACTTACAGAATTAATTTGATCCAGGCTATTTCCTGCCAGTGAACTAATGAAGAGTCTAATATCCCCAATCCAGTTGAGCTTTCTGCTAACATCAGCTTAAACTTAATTATTCATGCATTCTTATCAGTATTTCTTGGTTTTGCATGTTGTAGAGAATTGGTAATGGGATATGGAGCTCTTTCTCTCCAGATTGCCAGCAGAAGACTGCCCTAGGTTGAAAGGAACAATCTTTGCTACTTATCTGCCTGCTTCCCAGGTCTTACATTAAGTTAATTGCTACTCTCTTCTCAGTTACTTGGTGAGCTAGTGTCTGCTGCAAAATTTAGGGTTGCGAATTGCTGTTAATAACATCAGTAATTAGCAAAGGAAATAGAAGGATTTTTATCCACAGATTTTTGAGGTATTCCACCTCAACGTCTTCTGCCTGTCTTCCCTGTGAGGCATTGTCGTTGCCATATTTGCTGCCGAGGGGATGAGGTGGAGCAGGTAGGGTTGCAAGAGCCCCTTTCAGTACTGGTATCAAAAAGCTTGGCTGTCCTGCCTGCCAGCCAGCCCTTGGGGTGCCAGTAATGATGCCCTTGAGTGCAGGAAGGAATGCTGAGTGCCTCCAGGATGATCATGTTCTCAGTATTGCTGTTCTGGCAACTATGGATGAGTGATTGTGAACTGCTTGTTGTCTCAAAGGAGAATGAAAAGGGATTTTGAAAAAAAAGAAAATGGTGAGGACATTTATCCAGCTGCTTATGTTAGAATAGTGGCTGCCCTTAAACTTTCTGCTTTAAACAAAAAGCTCTCAGGTAATAAATGATTACCTGTAAAATCAATGTGGGAAAAATGAGCTGCATTAAATGCTATGAAGAATGACTCCAGAAGAATTGTTTCACCGAATCATGAAGATCTCCAAGGCTCTAGAGAACAGAACAACACCTGGGAGGGATGTGACACCTCGGGGACCTGACTACAGAAACGTTTAAACACAAATTTCCAAGGCACATATTAAGAAGTTTTTCCATTCCAGATATGCCTGTGTGTCATAGACATCTGTCCAGATGAGGCAAGAACACCTCCAGTTTATTGAACTGCTACTGTCATTAACAGATGCTCCCTGTCTCAAAGGCAAAATAATCATTCAGCATAAAGCATGGGGGATGGCAAAATGTGCTATTCCACAGATATCCCAGTACAACCTATAAGCAAAATTTTCTCAGCTTCTGCTGAGGAAGATGCTAGTGTGATGACTTCAGGGAAGGCTATAGGAAATTTTTAACGACTGTTTTGTATGACTTGGTTTCCCTGCTTAATTTTATATTGTTCTCTGCCTGAGTACATACAATTAAGTGCTCTGAAGGCTTTGTTAAAGGCTCAGTCAGGAAATCGAAAAAAGAGATACGGATGGAAGTAGCCATAGATACACAGCTTCAAATAACAGAGAGAGACCATCAGTGAGGGAGAAACTATTTCTCTGGCTCTAATGGGATAGTCTTTCAAATGCTAAAGCTGGGATCAAAGGAGGCCTAAACCCAAAAAGACCTAGATAAGAGAGAAGTGAGTAATTAAAGTTAGTGAAGGTGAGCGCAAAAGTACATTAGGTTGAGATCTACATGCACAGATGGAGATAGTGAGCTGTGAGCAGGACAGGTTGCTGCTCCCACTTCTACCTTTCACTGTTTATATGCTTTTATTTTATATCTCAGTGATAAAATAAATTGTGTGTTGCACAGAGACACTGGCTTGGTCACATGGCAGATAATATCCTTGTCACAGGATCTTGCAAAGGACTCCTCATGGGTGGTATAGGGGCCACCTACCAAATCACAAATCCTGTTCTGAGGGAAGAAACCTCTTTGCTGAGTATGTAGTTGGTGAGACCTCAAGGAAAAAGAGCACTACAACCAGTTTGCTAACTGTGACAAGCAGCACCTTGCTGTAAGTAAAATCCCACTTATCTGCCAGTCGGTATTTAAAAACAGACAAAGAAAAGAACTTTTGGAAGATAGATGAAAAATGAAGCCTTTGAAATCACCAGCAGTGCAGTTGGTAGCAAGGCAGTTAGAAATGCTTATGGTTGATTTACTCAATTGAACATACATTTTGGAAACAAATCTGTGTGTTAGATTTATGTTGTCGGTGGTAATGTCACAGCCAAATTTTGTTTTAAAGTGGCAAGTTGTACATCCTAGAAGAGAATAAAATACTGGCTTTTAAATGCAGCTTGCTAGCAGACCTGGAGATCATGTTTGGGGGTGTTTGTTTCTCTTGTTTTCCCACCTCCTGTGTGCTAGGTAGTAGTGGCTAACTCCAGAAGCTTACTGCCTGCTGCTGCCTTAACTGCCATCACAGCTGGAAGGTGAAACCTCTGACTGTGTTTCTTAAAGTCATTAAATGATGTTTGTGGTAGGAGTGTGGCATTACAAGAAAGGCTCTTATGGCAGTGAAATACAACCATTAATATATTTTTGCAATTACAGTAAATAAAGCAGTAAAACTGAAAGAACTCAGCTTCTGACGAAGTGCTCCATTAATGTACCATGAGTATCGACAACGCCAAGGTCATCGTCTGGTTTGCAGCCACACTAATTACCAGCAGGTTTTAAAATATATTTTTTCATGGGTCTTCTAGCTGGCAGGCTATTTAGAGAGGGGTGATCTGTTGAGCACTATTCTTTGGGCTTTATCCTTTCATGGCTTTGGCTGTTACCATAGCTCTGCAAGAAAACAGTCTCTCCCAGCTGTTTGATTTTTTCACAGAGAGGTTATTAACGTTTCTAAGCCAGCTGAAATGCCTAGGCAGTACTCAAGCATATTAAACTGTTACATATTTCTCTTACGAATATACAGTAGCTGTTTTCCAACCAATAGCCAAGTGCCAGTGCAAGCCAGGGTGGTGTGGCGGCTGGCAGAGAGGGGAACAGTGTGTTCGAGGACAGAAAGCTGGAAGCTGAGCTCAGCTGGGGCCATGCAAGTGGTGCTGTGTTACGGATAGGGTGGATGCTCTGTTCTTTGTTGCTGTGTGTTGAGGCGGGTGGTAAGCCTGTGAAATAGGACACCTTCATTTGGGAAAAGCGATTCAGAAATTATTCTTGAGCTTTAATACAGAGATGGCAATTTCTCACCCTGCAGATGCACTACTACAACCCGCACTTCTGAAAAGGTCTAGGGTTTTTTTAAATACCTCTTCTAGGCACCTGCTTTGAAACACCTTACAGGGAGTCCAACTCTTCTTGAAAATCAGACACCTTAAGGTGCTTCAAAGCCCCTTATGTGTCGGGATTTTACTGTGAAAAAAAGAAGCAGGAGACTGAGGAGTTCGCAGAGTTTGAGTGGAAGTTGTATGAAAGAGTATGAATTAGGGAGCACTGCTGACTGCATGGTCATAGCTACAAAGTCCGCATGGTCATAGCTACATAGTCAGTCATTTGAAGCTTGACAGTGTTTCAAAAGGCCTGATCCATTCAGAGCTGACTGAGAGTGGCATCCCAAAATGGACAGAAGCCAGCCACAAAATGAGTTAACTTCTTCCTCAGCTCATTAAATGAGTTGCCCAGTCAAGAATGAAGTCTGGATTCACACGTAGGGTACATGTGTTGTCACAGAAATGGTATGAGAATGACAGAGGGATGAGGACCTTGATTTCCTCATTTGTTGCTTTAGCCTGAAGTTTTCTGTACAAGAAATGTTGCTGCATCTCCTCACACTGTGTAGGGCAGGGGGTCTGTGGTGGACACCCTGCAAATCAGTCACAGGAGTGCCAGTACTGCTGGCTGGAGCTGGAGGAGGCAGATATCTCTGCCTTTGGCTGTTTTCTGTTACAGATGTTTTCCCTAATGCCAGCATGGATCAAACCCAGGTTAGTCTGCTCCAGATTAGGAAGCATTGCCCCAGTAATTAGAAATTACCCAAAATAACAAGGTGCTGCAATACCTTGTAGCGTAAGTAGTAGAAGAGCCCAGGCAATATGCAGAGAAACATGAGTCAGGGAGGAGGCTAGCTCTTAACTGCTGTGGTCCTCTTCCCACAAGTGCTGCTGCCCGTGGTGGTGAGGGGAGCAGCGGGCAGCCAGGTGGGCAGGAATCGCCTGCTTTCCCAGCAGCAGCTCCCAGGTGAGTGTGTGTGCCCGGTGCCTGGCACAGTGCTCCCAAGGGACCCTGATCAGGGCTCCTAGATTCTCCGATAATAATATTGTTTAACCTGTCCCATAAAGATCTTTCTTCAACACCTAAACAGGTATTTGAAGTTGTGAATTTTTTTGCCTGATCTACCTGATGTGTGCTGCTGTTTCCACCTGAAATGTCTGATGTATTTCTGATTATTAAGGTGCTAGCCTGTCACATTCCTTCGGTGTTGAAGGGTGTGGGATGAGCAGATCAGCAACGTGTGTTTTATTTCAGAGTTCTCATCTTTGGCTGTTCGTAGGAGGACAAAAGCCTTCCATGGAGATGAGATGCCTGTCAGATTGTGGTAATCATCAGCACTTTCTGTGGGGAGAGGGAGACCAGATCCACTGCTGAAGCAAACAGGCGTAATGACACTGCTTTTTAACACCCCAGCAATAGATTATTGTTTGTGCTCCAGCACCCCCATTCAGAGCTGTGGGTAATGTGCCGGTGACAGCCCGGCTATGCGGTGACATGGCCAAGGACAGGAGGCAGGGGAAGGGGAGCACAGCTCCTGCATCTACAGCTGGGGCCTCCGGGGTGTGCAGGAGCTGCCTGCAGTTGGTGCTGCAGCAAGAGGGCTGCAAAAGGCCACAGAGCAGCTCTAGGCTCTCTTTTGTCTTCTCCCTGGTTTGTGGGCAGTGCATATACAGTGCACTCGTGCAACAAAAGAAGAGAAGGAAAGTGGAGTCAAAAGAAGCCAGGAGGAATAGTTCTTGTTTCATAAGCATTTGAAATATTTCTAGAAAGAAAAAAATATGAGGATTTATTGTTCCCATTAATTCTTTGGGCTTTTTCCTTTTGCTGAATTAGGCATAATTTGCGTTAATATATTAAGTATTGTGCTTATAAGAGAGATGCTGGTTGGTTAGAGAGCAGTCCAAACTACACTCTCAGACACTGCATATTCTTATTTAATATAACTTTGTTTTAATTTGCTTCATAATAAAGAAGAAATAAATATCCAAAGTCAGCTTTCATTGAATGAAGTAATTGGTTGCACACTCTTAAAGCATTTTTAACAGGAAAATTTATAACAATATTGTAACTTCTTTTCAGAAGTTCAGAATTTTCTTAATTTCCAGATCAGCAAGATTGATGAAATCTTGTTGTTTGTACCTGCCTACCTGTCCCTGCCTTTAAATAACTTCTACACTTATTAGCCAGGTTTATCCTGACTTCAGATAGTGAGAGAGCTCTCAGAAAATACTGCCTTTTTTTAAAGGTTTCATGAAATTAGGTGGCAAGGTAGCAGAGAGGGGCCATGTAAGTACCTCCACTGGGGAAAAAGGCTTAAAAAGAAACTCAGCTTTTATTAGAAATCAAAAAAGCAGCATCGCAGGCAGGTAAACATCTTAGATACCAAAAGCAGTGAATCGATGACAGATTACAAGGTCCCAGAAAAGTAGGCTTTGTTACAGTGTAAATGTAACAAAGTGTATGTACAGTGTATATGTAAGCCAGTGGGGGAAAAAAACCTCTGTTAAGAAGCAATTGTTTATAAGCTTTAATGCAATAGTATATAAAATATGAGAAAATGACAAAAAACTAAATATAAGAGATTTTTCCATGCTTTTGGAAATCCTAGTTGTTTTCCAGATTCGTGGTGGGATTTATAGGTAACCCCACAACTGCTGTAAAACCCACTTCTCGCGCTCCTCACTGCACAGATGGGTAGCTGGGTGAATTAATCTGAACATCTCTGCAATGACTCCAGTATTTCCTGTGTTACCACACTCATTTGACCCGAGAATCTCACTGAGAACACTCGGTATTTCTGTGAAAAAATACTAAGTATCAGCCAGCACAGCTAGCAGATTAATTCAGTTAAATACCAGAGATACAATGTTACATATATACTAATGCCTTTATGCACCATCACAATATGCTGCCTGATAGTGTCACTGAGCCTTTTTTGAGCTTGTATTAATGAGAACAAAAACCGAAACTGTGGGTTGGGGGTGGTGGGGTGGTGTTTGGTTGTTTTTTGTCTAATGACTTCAGGAAGCTTTCCTCAAAGGAAATTAATTTTAGGAAATGCACACTTTGTTGCAGCAAGACAGGCTTGATTTCTTGTTCCAAAGGATCTTCTGCGGATGCTGTAGTGTCTCAGCAGGGAAGCCTTCCATCTGAAAAGAAAAGCTCGTAAAATGCGTTTCTGAGATGTTAACAGGCAAAGATGCCTTTGTTCAGACTGTTGTAAAATACTACCTGTATGTGGGCTGTTGTTGCAAACAAAGAGGCTTTCCACTAGATGGCCCTCCACTTCAAACATTGAATATGTTTCCATGTAAACACGGAAAAAATTTCTTGGCTTTGAATTTCACTTTAAGCTTCGTCAACAAACTTTCTGTCCCGTGATTCACGCAGGCCAAACTCAAGCCTTCTCCAGTACTGAAACTGGGCAGCCATATGCCTGCAACCCAATACCTACATTAAAATATCTTGTCTTTTTTTACTGTCAACCTGTACTCAGAATATGTATGCTTAAAATCCTGACTTCTCCTAGATGGGAGCTATATAAGTGGCTGTTAAATGTTCTTTTTATTCACATATAACAAACTGAGATCTGGGACTTAAGGTGACAAGCTTGTCATGCATGTTCACGAACAAAAGAGAAAGTACTGATATTACAGCCTTGCCATTTGTCTTGTTGCACCTGTTCTGCTTAAAATTTTTACATCTGGCAAGGTTTCCTAAGGGGAAAAAAACACAGAGCTAAACTTTCAGAGGATGTAAACTGACATTACTCTATTAAAATTTAAAGACTTGCATTAATCAACCTCAGGTTTGGCTTTGGCTGAGGAATATTGAGAGAGATCCCTTCTGATTATTCTGCCTATGACAAGCCAACAGGAGGCCATTTTTGGAGGTCTCTTCCTTGGAGTGTGGCAGAGAATACTTCCTTGTATTTGTTCCTCCAGGCCACTGCTGTTTGTACAAATAACACCTTCCTGTGCTTCTTATGTTTTACTGATGCTGCCTAGTGTTAAATTGCAGGGCGCTTGACCCAAGTCTCATCTTCCTGCCATGAGCTCCATGTAGGTAAACTCCTTTCACACGCAGCTCTTTCCAGTGCTAGTTATTCCCAGAGAACGACTCACACACCATTAGTGGTACACAACCACTCCAGAGCTTTATAAATGAGCCTGATGGTGGGTGTGTAGCACAGACTGTGTCTAATTCTGCTGGTTCACAGGTGTTTGCAAAGGGAATTTCATCAAGTAGCTGACCAGGAGTTAATGAGAAACAGGTCACTGGTGCTAACTTGATGCTTTCTGCAGAAATGGCAACTCACAGCACCTGCAGGAACCACACAACAATTTAAGAGATGGAAACAGGCCTGAGGAAGAAAGTGAGACCAAAGGTAAGGTGCTGCTGAGACTGGGTGTATTTTAGTTTGGGGTAAGGAAGAGATTGGGGACTAGGTTTATGGGTTGGAGACTGCAATAAAAGGATGGGATAGAAGAATTTTGTGTCCTGCCTCAGTGCAGCACATATATCCCATTGCAGATCTGGGTGCTACTGCTGTCTGAGTTGCTGCTGCTAACAATGGTATCCCAGCTAAGCAGGTTTGGAAATGTCTGTACTGAAACAAAAGCAAAAGTCTTCCTTCTCATTTTGTGAAGTGACCCATGGACTTTGGATCTTAAACTGCCGCAAAATATGAAATAGGCTCAGGACAATTTGAAGTAATGAGTTGCTTGGCAGGAAAAGAGTGAAAAATGGTGCAGGGTACTAACAACTGACACTGGTAAGAAGTAAATTAAATCTGTCACTAATAAGGTACGTGTAGGGGGCTTTCACCAAGCAATGCCCAGAGGGATTAAAAAGTTGAAATTAAGTGATCTTGACCATTAAAAACAAAATAAGAAAACATATTATAAGGCATGCTTTTGTGAGTAGGCAAGAAATGGTACATTCACTGGGAAGGAAATGCAGCAAGTTAACAACAACGTGGATCAATATTGCTGTGGGCCCCAGTGAGTGCTCTTTGTTTCACTGTGCTGCCTTCAAGGGGCTGGAATCAGTTTTCCTTGCTGAGAAGGGTAGTGTTGCTAAATGGTATTATGATAACATAATGAGAAATCAGAGCAGCTAAGTCTTGATGAGGCATCCAGCTCAAGTTAATTAAAATAGAGAAGTCATGCCATGGTGCCAAGGGAAATGGTAAAAGCACAGATGGGGAGATTTGATTGCTTACTGAGGATTAGTGTGGTTAGTGCAGAGGTCTTAAAAGGACAAAGGGACAATCTGGGCAACCTCAAGGCTGGAACCAGAAGCTGAGAAGAGACGTGGACATGTGGATTGCAGATAAGACAATTTTAAGAGTCACTACCAGTGTGAATTTGTGAAGGAAAAGGCAAGCTTGAGGATTAACCCAACTTTTTTCTAATTATGGGAGTAGAGTCTGGGAAAAAGGGTGCCTGTACACAGCCATGGCTCATTATGATAAATGTAATTATGCTTATACAGTAGTAGAGCCAAGCCCAGGCCAGATCTATTCAACAAAGGGTTATCCTGAGCCAAACTGTTCCCAGTCCAAGCCAGGCTGGCCCATCCTTTTCAATGTTACAAGGCAGATGTGGTTCAAAGTACACCTCAACATGCCAAGTGAGTCTTGGAGGTGCCAGTTACAACTCTGCTGGGGTTCAGTAGCAAGAACCTGTCTCCTCTGTCCTGGAGGGGGAAAAATGCACGTAGCACAGGATGAAACGTTAGTGGCTCTTCTGTGCTGCTTACAGCAGCCATAATCCCCTAATGTCTACATCCCACAAAAGATTATAGTGCAGAAATATAAGTAGATCAGATGGAGGTGTCTTCCACGCTCTGGCCTAAGAGCCCAAAGCACACTGAATTAGATGGCCATAATCTCTCCTCTGCACATCCTCTCATATTTGGCTTAATTTCTGCATAGTTTCAGAGGGATTGTACATGGGCTTATTGTATTTGTTGCTGTCTTCTCTGGGACTGCATGGAGGTGCAGGAGGCATAGGCTGATCAGCTCCTAGGACAGCATTGTCCAGAAAAGCCCTTCCCTCCACCTCCACCCCCACCCCCCCCAAAAAAAACAACCCGACCAAGTAAAAGCTTGGGCAGGCATGATATTTCCCTGAGAAGAGGAAAGCGATTGTCTGGAGGCAGAAGAAGGAAATTCCAGAGCAGATGAAAATGGAGAAAAATTTCCAGATTAGGAGGGGTCCTTAGAAAAATAAGATGCATGAGTGTAGGAAAATGTTTCTTCCCACTCTTCAGCAGACTAGATGCTACCTAATCTCCGATCGGTTCTCTGTCCGGTTGGAGATCTTCTTGTGCCTAAACAAAGAACACAGGCTGCTTGTTCCTAGGCTACTATATTAACTGAAAACAAAAACAATGAATTAATTAGTAGTTCAGACCTGCTTTTGTTGGGCCTCTTGGTGGCAATCAGTCCTGATTATGCATAAATTACCAGAGAAGCTGGTCATTTATAGCATGCTAAAACCAGACAGGACAGTATGAAGGGTGGGTAGGAGCAGCTGACGTTCCTCCAGTTCGTTTACAAAAACAAATACCTTTTTATAACTCTGTGAGGCTCCAAGGACCCTATCCTGAGTCAGGCAAAGAGGGAGTTAACCCACTGCAAGCTGCTGTCTGGCGGGTTGAAAGACTTTGCTTGGTGGGGGGAAAGTCCCCAAGCTGGTGGTTATTAATGGCTAATCACGGGATGGACCTCTCTATTTTTGGGAACAGGGTGGGTGGGCCTGGAATCTTGCCAGTAAGTGTCTTGGGGTGTAGCCTCCAGGGCCCTTACCTTCCTCTGGTCTGTCCTTAAATGCCATTTCTCTCACTTCAGGGCTGAGGTCACTGCTTCTGTAATGTTTTTAGCAAAGTGTCAAGGCGAGACACTGTGAAACCAAATGCAGACCACGTGGCAGGCAGCTCCTGTGTCAGCCCAAGCGGACAGCAGGAGTTCAAGAACATTTGGTTTATGTGAAAAGCCTGTACTACTGGTGGGGCAGATTTGAGGCTATGGGAGCAGAGGGGCATCCCCTTACGCTGAGTGCTCAGCTTCTCAGGCTGCCAACAGCAGAAACAGCCTTAGATGCGTGTTTGCTTTGACTAAAAGTGGGGCTTAGTGATGCATATCAGAAACTGCCGCACAGAAGGTGTTGACAGGAGCTGAAGTGGTTCACATATAGACAGTGTAGGAGACTTTCAGGACAGATAGCTGAGGATGAAAAGCAGCATTATGTGCCTCATTTTCACCATCACTGCAATCTCCAATAGCAGGCAGGAGAGAGAAATAAGTAAAGAGACACAGTCTCTGCACAGAAATTGATATAGAAGAAATTGGCATGATACTTGGCAGGAAACGGAGACACAAGTGGCAGGGGTTGAGGTGGTGTCCTGGGGGACAACACACACAATTCCACAGCTGCTGTGCTAGAGCTGTAGCTGGCACTGATGTAACAGCTCTGATTTGAATACAGCTCGGGCAATATCCAAAACCAAGAGAATATTGTGGGCTTCCCAGGGAAGCCAAGTGTTTGAAAGGGGAAGGAGTCATGGGGCAGCTAGTATTGGGGTGGCCACCAGAACATCCCATGGTGGTAGCACTTCCAGGAACGGGAGCTGCACAGGGCTGTGTGCCCCTAAACTGCCTCAAAGCATCACTGGGGGACGTCAGTGGGGAACTTGTGCAGTTCTGATCCAGTTCAACTCACGGCTCGTTAAAATGGCTCATTGAAATGGGTTGCTAATTCATTTAAGTTTTCTTCCTGTATATGTTGTCTTGCAGCTTTTGTGATCTATAGCAGTTTTGTGCATCTTTATATTCCTCTTACTTGCTATCCGTTGTGGTGGGCTGGCACTGAAGTGTTTTCTTTGGAGCAAGAAACTGCTGCTTCATGGGAGGAAAAAGCAGCTCAGTTAAAAGGACCTAGGAATTCCCAGGAAAATGCTGAGAATGGATTAGAAAAGTTGTTCATTTTCTAGTTGCCCCTAGTAGCTGTAAATATAATGAACTCTTACAGGATGGGCATTTGCCTGTGGATAGCTGAGCTATATCTGAGCTACCCAGAGGCAGCTTGGAGCTGGCTACCATGCTAGTAGGTAGCAATGCTTACGAAAGCATAGAGAGACTGAAAAGGGAGTGGGATATGTTGGCCCTGAACCAAGACTCAGGAGATTAAATTCTAATTTCTGGCTCTGCCACTGCTTTTCAGTATGATTTGTGTTAAATTGCTGAAAATGCATCCGGCCTCTGTTCTTCATCAGGTACCATTGTACCTTTGTTCATAGAGCCTTTGTTGGCTCTAGGTGCTGCTGAGGACAATACCAAAGGAAAAGAGAGGACAACTTCTCTGGTGCTGCTCATGCACATCCTTTAGTGAGCTGGAATTTGGACTGGAGAAGAAAGAAGCAAATAATTAAACTAGAAATAAAACTGACTGTGTTTAGTGAAGATCTCAGCTTGTTGGCTGCCTTCAACAATGTTCTCTCCGTGCCTCAATCTCTCCCTCCTTCTCTCTCACAATTCTGCCAGTTTGGTGAGAAGTTCTGGGCATATCAGGGGGTGATGTGCCCTCTGCCTTTTGCCTGTGGAGGTCACCAGGAGAGTGAGACTGATGTAGGCTTACGTAACCCAAACGCTTGTAGTCTTGCCTAAAAAAAAAAAAATCTCTTTTCTTTACAAGTTCGGAGCATTTAAGTTCCAACATTTGTGTTCCTCCTCCCTCCCTAACATTGCTTTCCTGCCATGAAGTCTGAATCTCCTGTGTGAGAGGACAGTGTATTGCTATGGAAATGAGTGGGAGCAGTACAAAGCCACTGTTATGAGGACAAGGCAGAGTGAGGCCTCATGTGGAGAAAATCTAATTTTTAAGCACCTGTGCTGGATAAGTAACAGAGGAGCTGCTGGGAAGGGACAACAGAGCTTGTGAATGGTACTGTGCATGCAACCCACAGCATATCCCCTGCTGGGCTAATAAGAGATTGTGACTCTTATTCAGCACATGCTGGCAGTTAATCTCTCCGCCATATGGTGGCTGTGCCTGGCACCTGCTTCATCAGTGTGAGATAAGGTCAGCGTCTCCCTGTGGGCAGAGGTATTTCAGAGAATCAATGTTGCTTCAGTGTCTTTGCCACCCAGGAATGACTGCCATTCCTAGGTACAGTACTGGGAGCTGGGAAGGAGCATCTTAACTTTGGCAGTGAGGCTCCTTCCTCCACAGGATGGTGCTGTGCCTTGTGCTGGTCCATGCCGTGTACAGATTGTATCCATTCATTCACAATCTGTCATCAAAATGCATGAATAAGAAGAGAGAACATGTATTTTCTTTCACACTGTTTTTTTCCCTCCTTCTTCTCTGTTTCTACTCCTAGCATGTTTCCTTCCATCTTGATTCCTATATTGTCTTTGCCCCTGTCGTGGTTTAGCTCCAGCTGGCAGCCAAGCACCACACAGCCACTCACTTACCCACCCCTCCCCTGGTGGGATGGGGGAGAGAATCGGAAGGGCAAGAGTAAGAAAACTCACGGGTTGAGGTAAGAACAGTTTAATAATTGAATAAAATAATAATAATAATAATAGTAGTAGTAATAAAAATTGCAATGACAAGGAGAACAAGAGAGACAAACAAAACCCAGAGAAAAGAAAACACGTGATGCAACCGCTCACCACCCGCTGACCGACACCCAGCCAGTCCCCGAGCAGCGATCGCTGCCCCCCGGCCAACTCCCCTCGGTTTATATACTGAGCATGGTGTCATATGGTATGGAATAGCCCTTTGGTCAGTTTGGATCAACTATCTTGGGCTGTGCCCCCTCCCAGTTTTTTGTGCACCTGGCAGAGCATGGGAAACTGAAAAAGAGAGTCCTTGACTAGTGTCAGCACTGCTTAGCAACAACTAAAACATCAGTGTGTTATCAGCATTATTCTCCTACTAAATCCAAAACACAGCACTGTGCCAGCTACTAGGAAGAAAATTAACTCTAACCCAGCCAAAACCAGGACAGCCCCCCAGCTTGTACAATGCAGGTGAATGCTTCCCAGCTGTCATGGAGGAACTGTGACACTGTACAGCTGTGGCTGGGGTCTTCCTGTCTGCTGCATCACCATTAAAGCCCCTGCCTGTATATGCCAACCTGTCTCTTCTATACTTTTTTCCTTCCATCTCTCTTCTGGTATTTCATTTCATCTTGCACTTTACACTCTCCAGCCATCTGTCTCCCTTCTCATCAAATCACCCTTCAAGGAAGTACCATGCTAAACCTCTCCTGTACGGCCTGGCTTTTATATGAGAAAAAACATATTAAGACAGGGACATAGCCAGACAACTTCTGCTTCTGCCTGCCTACAGCAGTCCTTCCTAGGTGATGTCAGAGATCACTGCTGATGAGACAGGACAGAGGCAGAAAATTTTTGGTGCCAGCCACAACCAGAAAGACAGACAGCCTGAAATGAAAGGATGCTCTTAGGAGGTTGGTGGATGTACATAGCATCCCCATTTGAGAAGCTTTCTCTCAGGAGGAGCTTTCTCCCTGAGTTAAAGGAGGAGTCAAGGAGCCACAAATTCAGACATGTATTTCAAGTTCTGCTCATGACTCTGTGTGATATTGAATGTGGGTTTAATCTCTTCTAATAGTTGCTAAATCCTCAGATAAGAGTTATATGGTATTGTTCTTCATCTAAGGCCCTAGATCTCTGCAGGTAACTCCTGTTAGCGCTAATGTTGTATTGTGTTTGAAATTCTTTCAGTAAGGTTCCTCGAAAATTAAACTGCTTTAGGAAAGAAGGCTGATATTTTAAAAATAGGCCTTAATTAGTAGGCCATTTCTCCTGTTTCACAAATGCATTGTTATGAAAAGTAGGTAGGCAGGAGAGATCATTAAATATAAGAAACAGTCTGGGGTGGCTTCTCTTGGTGTCCTGTGAATCTGTCCCATAAACGACCATGTAAACTAGCAGTTGTTTGCCATAAATCCCCGGTCATATCTGCAGCTTGTCACATGAAGACGTGTTAGTGGATGAATCATGTAGGTCCTTTCAGCATGAAAGAGGCAGTGTGGCAGAGGAGGAAAACCTGTCTTGCTTTGCCTTGCCAGGCATAGGAAATGAAAATGGGTGAGTTCTGCTAGCTGCAGCTTGCAGCACTCAGGGCCAAGCAGTGACCTGCGGGAAAGTAGGTGGCGTCTGGGACTTACAGGCACTCCTTTTTCTCAGGTTGTGTTACTTCTCTAACCCTGCGTTGAAATATTTGTCAAATATTCCAAAATTCTTTTCTTTTGACATCCAGCTTAATTCTCAATATTGCACCTGCAAGGCAGATTTGGTACAAAATTTACCTTGGCTTTGTGATCACCGTGGCCTGATGGTATTTGGAAATAGAAAAAGTGATTCAGAGATTTAATGCTGGGTCCTCCCAGTCTCTCAATGTCCTCTCTTTTGTTTGGGAGCCTCATCAAAATGTCTTCAAACCAGCACTTTCTTTTGTTCCAAGTTTCATTTGAGCTTTAAAATCATTGTAATCTGAGCTTAGTTTTCACACCCATTTCTTTACTTCTTTACTTGCTTCACCAAGGGCAAGTCCTGCCTGACTAACCTGGTGGCTTTCTATGATGGAGTAACTGCATCAGTGGACAAGGGAAAAGCAATGGATGTCATCTATCTGGACTTCCAAAAAGCCTTCGACACGGTCCCCCACAACATCCTTCTCTCTAAATTGGAGAGATATGGATTTGATGGGTGGACTGTTCGGTGGATAAGGAACTGGTTGGATGGTCGCAACCAGAGGGTAGTGGTCGACAGCTCGATGTCCAAATGGAGACTGGTAACAAGTGGTGTCCCTCAGGGGTCTGTACTGGGACCAGTGCTGTTTAATATTTTCATCAACGACATAGACAGCGAGATCAAGTGCACCCTCAGCAAGTTTGCAGATGACACCAAGCTGAGTGGGGCAGTTGACACGCCTGAGGGACGGGAT
>VYZW01036788.1:14719-65068 GCA_013401315.1 Balaeniceps rex | reverse complement strand
GAGGGCTGGAGCACCTCTCCTACGAGGACAGGCTGAGAGAGTTGGGGCTGTTCAGCCTGGAGAAGAGAAGGCTCGGGGAGACCTTATTGCGGCCTTTCAGTACTTAAAGGGGGCCTATAGGAAAGATGGGGACAGTCTTCTTAGCAAGGCCTGTGGTGACAGGACAAGGGGTAATGATTTTAAACTAAAGGAGGGTAGATTTAGGCTAGATATAACGAAGAAATTTTTTACGCTGAGGGTGGTGAAGCACTGGAACAGGTTGCCCAGAGAGGTAGTGGAGGCCCCATCCCTAGAAACCTTTAAGGTCAGGTTGGACGGGGCTCTGAGCAACCTGATCTAGTTGAAGATGTCCCTGCTCACTGCAGGGGGGTTGGACTAGATGACCTCTAAAGGTCCCTTCCAACCCAAAGCATTCTATGATTCTGTGATTCCTTAACTTTAGTAATTGCTATGCCTGATTTGTGACCTTTGTACAGTTACAAGAGCAATGCATATTGTCTCTATCTATAGAAAATAAGAAGCAAGGCCCTGAACAATAGTTCTGGAGCCAAGTGGAGACATAACTGAGGCATGGAGACTAGGACAGTCAAGCTGTACCTCTCCCCTGTGGGTCCTGACCCTGAAGAGGCTTGCAGAAAAGTTTAGAGGGAATCCTAAAGGTTTAGAAAAGAGAAGAAAAAGGGAAAGCTCAACCAGAAAAACAGTACAGTTAAACTGCTCTGATTACTTGTTTTTTCACTGACAACAGCTCATTTCCCCACAGTGAGAATATGGATACAGGCAGGAAATAATTACATCTCTGCCCTGCTGGGAGGATCTGGCCAGCTCATGGGCACTTGGCTATTCACGGCTGGGAGAGCTTCACCAGCAAATGAGATGCCGTCTGGACCTAGATAAGCCTGGGAGGGGTTATTTGGAAGAAGTTAAAGAAACTGCAATAGCACATGAAGGCTCCTGAACTCAAGGCTCTGTTACTAAACATGGCTGGAAACATCCCCATGAAACAACACTCCAGTGAAAATGTTGATTTGTTGGACCCAGCTGTCTCATCCAAAACACTTCTGTCCAAGGAGCTGTGATGGACTCTGAGGCGGCCTTTCTACACTGCTCTCCGTGGGCTCCTGGCCGGGCAGATCGGTCTCTGGGGCAGACCCAAAGCACAGTATCATTTTCTAGGCTAGGACCTGGTGAGTGATACTGGAACAGGCAGCCATGTCAAAGACTCCATGCTCATACTGAGACAGTGATGTGATGGCACCCAGGGAACCTCAGAGGTGAATGTGAGCCTGCAATTTAGTGACACACGTTCTCTGGGTATCCCCTCCTAACAAAATCTCTTGGGATAAAAGGCTGTGGAAATTTTAGCATTATTCTGGTTGGCTTCCCTTTGGTTGGCTTCCCCTATGGTGCTTCCTGTCATGGCAGCAGTGTGCTTGTTGACTTGTTGATTAGACTAAACTCTTTGTGAAATAGGAAGCTTCACTATGTGTATACACAGTTAAGTCTGTACCAATTACTGTAAAACGGCAATATTTCTGACCTTTTCGGTTCAATTTGACAATACCTGTTTATAGTCAGTAACAGAATATGATATAGCACAGTCTTTGCCGGATTTACAGTGTTCAGTATGGCTGAATGCATGCTTTCTTTGATCTCCCACACTCAACAGATAACTAAGCTTTCAGTGGGATGTTGATTGAAGCAGAAATGAGTAATTAACAGTGTGTGATTCAGTTTGAAAATCAATACAGACTGTATTGAGCCAGAAGAGGCACTGCTAATACTGTAGGTCTGAATCAGCAATATATGTAAAAAGTGCATCCACCTAACATAAATTTACCAGAGAGCATTTAAAAAAATCAATAACTAGAGCATTAAGACCAGGTTTACAGGAAATTGCAGGAGAATCATTCAGGTTGGCACCACAAAATATTGAACACTGAGACACAATGGCAAGGAGCTGTCTAAGTTCAGTATCCTCAGGAGTCATCTTCAGAGCTGCCATCCCCTTGCAAATGGTCCAGATGTGAGATGCCTCCTAAGCAAAAGAAAATGAAAAGAGACAACAACCAGATATTCTCTAGAACCACCTATTCTGGGTGTGTATCAGTGTGCCAAGACACCAACCTTTTAAATAACAGAACTATACTGAACAGTTATAAGACCCTGTGGAAATCTGAGGGGAGAGGCTTTAGCTGGACTTGTCCAGGACTGATGGGGTTGAATCTGTCATTCAGTTATTTCCTATTTTCCATTTTTGTAAAACTAAAGCCTGCCTGCACTCCTAACACTTTACAGTAGCACAGTTAAAGCTGGACAAGCTCATGCCATAGGGCTTACTCTGCCATCGCAGGCTGTAGCAGATGAATAGCTAAGCACAGGATAAGCAAGGCTGTGAACTTGTGATGTCTCATGGGCTCTGTGGTACTCTTTGCATGCGGTCTAAATGAGAGAGTCATGAGCTACTTTGCATTTGTCATGAGGATCTCTGAGCTAAGAGTGAACCTGCAGCCAGCTACTGCAGAATAATTGGCAAGTTCAGACCTTTGCTTACCCTTCACTTTATTTACCTTACATTATTCACATTCACACTTTTATGGCCGTAGAAGTGGATTTTTAAAAGGTGGTTCAGTTGAAGGTTGCTAGAGTTACCACTTTTGCTTTGTACTTTTCAGTAGTGAGGATGTCCATGTTTGTTACCCTCAGAGATGTAGCTGGGACTTCTAGCCCATGACAACTAGCTCTTTTATCCAAGAGGAAGAAATAGCTCTGCTATAAGGATGTTGTTTTCAGGCATCAGAAGAAAAATAATTAGACTGAAAAAATAAAAACTACTTGTTAATTGAACAACTATACATAAACAACAAGCCCTTGAGATATATCTTTGCAGAACTTACAGTGCTGTATAACATCACTCTGTGAGATACTTGGCTGCATTAGACACTCCTATAAATGCCAGAAGATCATTGTATATTGTATTTGCATTTATTTTTCTATCAGTCAAAAGTCTGCAGCTGAGATGACAATGAACTCTTTTGTTCACATTTAATCCTAACCTGCTGGTGGAAAATACAGTTGTGATTTTATATGGAAATGTGAGAATCTGCCCATTAATAAGACATCGTTGGAATGCCACGAGCTGGGAGGCAGCAAACACTTCCACCATTAAGAGAGGTCTGAAATTATAGTTGGAGGCAATTCATACACACTTGAGTTTTCATCGCTTCCCTTCCATTTTGTGATAATAGTATAATTCAACAGTTTGGGTGTTTGAGTGCTACTGTCTACTTAAGGTATTAACTGTGTTGTGATTCATTGATAGATGCAGAGCATGATACTGAAGCCAAATGTATAGTTGCATCAATATTGTTCACACACTTTTCAGTGGATGCAGGAATGAGTGAGCAAAAATAATCACCTTCTGTTTTGCCTGCCCAGGCACCATAGCAACTGAAAATGCTGTGCTTAAAATTATCATTGTTTTTTCCTCCTATCCCTTTGTTCCATATGGTGCAACTTGTCAAACTGTCTTAACATACAGCTCCATGGATGCCCGCTATCAGTGTGTAAGGTAATGAAATGTGCACAAGATTTGATGACTGATGCTGAGTTTCATAAGCTGTCTGCTTTGTTACTTGGCATGCCCTGAGACAGCATGTCCATGGCACAGCACGACTTTCTGCGAGGTGAGACTATGCACTGTCTCCCATGGATGGAAGCATGCTGCGTCACTATATGCTGTCAAAGTGTTCAAGCATGCTGGTAGTGCTGGGGAAATAATGAATACGATAATGCCATGTTAAGTAAGGAGCTGTGCTCCCTCTGCCCTTGTAGTGTCAGCAGTAGAATCCATATTACTTGAGAGGAGAAGGAAGGTCGTACTTGAAACAATAATTAAAGATTTGACCATGCTGGTGAACGTGGGAGGTCCTGGTAGACTTGTCAGGACTGCCAAAAGCGTTGTCTCAACTTAGACATTTTTATTTTTAGACACCTAAATAAATACTATACAGCTGAGCAGCCAGCAGATTTCATTGACTACTTATTCTGACTATTTTATTAGACCTTTGGCCTGTGCCCACACTATTTTTCAAATACTGGGAGTAATCCTTTGATGTTTGTCATTACTTAAAAACCTCCAGGATACCCCTGCACCACTGGTGAGAAGAGCACCTAGAGCTCTTGACAAAGCTGCGTATTCTGCAGATCTCTTGTCTTTGCTGCTTATGCCCTGTGTAAACAGCAAAGTGATGTGATGTCGTAACAGTGGTGCACTGCTTTGTGCGGTGTACACAGGGATAAGCAACTGCAGGAGGTGTAAGCCATGAAATAAAATAGTGCTGCTATGCCCACTTTGCATCACACAAGGTGATGAACAACTGCATCAGTACAGTCTCTTTGATTAAACCTAAAGCAATATTAGCCAGTGTTGAGCCTATTAAAAAAATCAGCTTTTCTTCTGATCAGACCATGCCTGGAAGAACCTGAAGAGTTCCTTCTCCACAGTCCAGATCTTTCACAGTTCTCTCATTGCACCCTCAGCTCTGATACTGAGATCTGATAGTAAAAGCAGTGCAGTGCAGCAGCAGCGTGCTGGCCTGCAAGCCAAAATTTGGTCTCCAAACGGACGTTGGAAATGCCAAGTCTGCTGTAGGGTATGCTGGTACATTATAGGGTATGTCACTCATCCCTGACAAATCACAGATTGACTGTAAATCTGCAATAGATGGGAATTCAGTATTTGTACATCATGCATTAAAAAAGGCAGGGGAAGGCTTATCATCTATAAATAACATGATTTGATTCACTGAAGCAAAAATGTTTGTCATCTATAAATATGATAATTCCATTCACTAGAGCCATTGTGATACAATTTTACAACAGGATTGAGAGCCATTTTTATTGATCACTTCAAACCGATTGAGTTATTGCATACAAATTGGTACAAAAGATCACCCAATCACATTTGTGACTCTCCTACATCAGTACACTTGGAATGTTGTTCTGTATCATTGCATATTTGTTTAATCAAGCTAATATTTCATCTGCCTCATTGGAGTGATAATGTGATGAGAACAAACCCAAATTACTGAAAATGATCAACCCATTCATTTCTGATCAAAGAACTAGCTGAGGGATTTAGAGTTTTTCAAAGCACAGAAGGATTTATTCTCTTTTCTAAACATTAGATTTTGCAGAAAGAAAAGAAAATCTCCACTTTAGGCAAAAACATTTTTTGGCACCACAGAATTCACTTACAAGTTTCAACTTTCTGTCCTTGAGAAGAGCTGGTAGAATTGGCTACAGAAATCATTTTGCTTCCATGGGTTTTTTGCATCCTCTGCTTCATTTGCCTTCCTAAGGACCCAGTGTAGAAGGTCTTGCTTTCTCCAAGTCAGACAATCATCCCGAAATCCTGAGGAAATGGACTTCTCTGGCTGTGCTTTAGTGAAGAGAGCGAATACAACTGCATACCACCACAGGGAGACAGAGTTCAACAGTTCCTCAAATTTGGATGACACTTCTTTGTACTATTTGCTGGAAGAATGGGCTCTCAACCCATCAGGCACAGACATGAAGATGTTTTTAATCCCTCCAGTTGTCTGCCTCGTGGCAGGTGTCCTCATTATTCCTACCATCTTGTTTGTGATCGTCTCTAGGTTTACCATCCGTCAGGAAACAAGGTACATGCTGCTGGGAAATGCTCTGCTTTCTGATCTGATATACCTTTTGTTCTACACCCTGTCAGCTGCTCTCAATGCAGCACATGTAAATCTCCCAAAGGAAGCTTGTGTCCTTCTATTATTTTTGCTGGCAGTGGCTTACTGTGGAGGATTGTTCACAGCTGCTGCAATAGTGTTGGACACATACATAGCTATTTTGTTTCCTTTGCGCTACATTACTGTTTTGCCTCCTTCACGAACTAAAAGAATTATTGTATTACTATGGATGTGTTCGGGGGCTTTCCCTGGGATTTTCTTTTTGGTGCTATCGAGCACTCACAGCTTTGTGCCCTGTGTCCTGGAAATGTGCTCGGTTCCAGTAATACTAATATTAACTCTGAATGGGACTGATGCTGTAAAACTCTGTTTCTGGCTTTCTACCACGGTTATCTTTCTATGCCTGTCTCTAATATTTTGTTGCTATGCTATTCTGTATTTTAAAACTAAACAATCGGGCATATGGGAGAGCATCTGCTCCAGAGCCAGTGTAACATTCTTAATGCACAACACTGTGTTATTTTTTTACTTCTTTCCACTCTTGGCCCTTTTTGTAGGATCATTCTTGTGCATTAATGTTTCTGTCAGACTGCAGACAGGAATCTGGGTCTCCCTGACAGTCTGCAATGTCCTGATGATGCTGCCTAAAGTTTTGTTCCCTTTTCTGTATGGGCTTCGGTACAGAGAGATCTCAGCATCTCTCAAATCCATTGTCAGAAGCAAGCATCTTCACCTGGTGTCACCCGCTCCATCACCATCCTGAGCCAACGCAGAGCACAGTCACAGCAGAGGAGTTGTCCTTACCTTGTTAGCATGCAAGTCTGACAGCAATCACTCAGCTTCTGAAGTCTGATGTCTTCTCTGTCAGAGAAGACATGGGTTGATCACTCTGCCTCCTTGGTGCCAGAAGGCCACAGATCTTTCATCACATCACAGCTGAGAATACAACGAAAGCTACCCTGGATGAAGTTCTAAGCTTTGTTCTGATGTGGGAGGGCAGTATCTTTTGGAGGAGATACTGAACCAAGATAATTTTCCCCCACCTGTAGCAGATGCCTTTATGGAAAATAGAAAATGAAAAATAAATGGTGCAAAGCAAAGGGGTGCAAAGCAAAGGGGGTAACAACAGGTCTCTTGACAGCATCACCTATGGCAGACGTGCTGTGAACACAACAGCTGTTTCTTTCACTCACAGTGTATTCTTGCAAGGTGGGTAGCCAATGTCCTATTCTTTAAAACATACACTGAGAGGTGCCTCTGGAAACTGCTGTACTCAGTGAAATGCTGTGCTTCATATTGTGCAGTGTGCTAGCATATCAGCTGCCTTATGGATAACGTCTGACAATCTGCAAAACACTGAATTTTTATAAAATCTCAGTCTGATGGGAAGTCACCTTTGATCAGTGTCTGTTGGGCAACCCAGCACATGACGCTGTCAGGGAGTAACAGAGATGGGCTGCTCGGTGAGGGAAAACAGGAGCAGTGGGTGGCAGTGCCTCCCTGCAGGGTGCAGTCCCGCTGTGCCCATGCCAGCTGAGCCAAGTGGGTGGCCACAGGGGGCCTGGGTCAGCCCAGAGCCCTGACTCCCTGCTGAGTTCATCCTGATGTGACCAGGCCAAGGCTGAGCCCAGCAGCTGTGGCAGCAGGGCAGGAGCAGCAAGGTGCGAGGCTGGGCACAAGTGTACCCATAGCATGGCTCAGACATGACCTGGGGTGAGTGACTAAGCGTACTGTTCCTGAGTCACTGCTGAGGCATTTCCCAGAGCTGTCTCACATAGATCTTCTCCAGCATCTTGGTCCCAGGTTACAGCTGCACCATATCAGAGCTGGTGTTGGGCACCTGCCACCAAACCCCTCAGAAGGTCAGAAGGAGAGGCTGCAGAGCCTGTTGATGTAGTCGGGGGCAAGAAAGATGGTATCTTGTAAGAGTATTTTAGGTTCTCCAGATCAGCCACCTACCTACAGAAGATTAGTGAAATGTATTTCTGATCTTTAAAAAACCCAAAATGTCATTAGACATAAATGTCAGTGTGGGAAATTTAAATTGCAGTGCTGTTCCTTGGGCTTGAGAAGAGAGCTTTTGTATTTCTAAAGATAATATTTTTAGAAGTTGTTACTTTTTATGCAAAAATACATTGGACTTAAAAAAGAAGGCATTAGAAAATGGCCCTTGATTTCACTCTGTGCAATATCTTGCCTGTGTGCAGAATTTCTCCACCTTCTGTTTGCTTAAAGCAATACAAGTGCTGAATGTGGCTTTTGGGTGTTTCACACTAATCTGAAGAATTCCACTAAGTGTGAGCCAGAAGGAGATCAGTGTCTGGTTGCATGGGATGGTTTTTGGCAATGAAGCCTGTTTGAGAGGTTCCTGCTTGTCTCTTTCTCTCCTCATTCCCAAACTGCTTTTTAACTCTCCTCATATTGTAGTGTCTGCTCTCCCCAGTTTGCTGATACAACTGCTTCTGGGGTTGCAAGTTAAAAATATCCCTCCAGAGAGAAGTGGTGGTGTTTTCATTTTAGCTGAGATTATCCATGCGATCTGTTTTATAGCATGTTCTGCAAACAGCTGTGTCAGCACAACTGAGGGGGGTAACAAATTCCAGTTCAGAGGTGGGAATGAGCAGAGACATCTTAGAGGCCTTGCTTCTAAGGGACACTTCTTGTGTAAAAGCATCTTTAAGGTAAAGTTGTTGAAGGTGAAAAAACTGTATTATTGTGTATTTGCTTTAACCATGGTTCTGTGCTTCCCCTATTTTGACCCAAAGGAACATTAAATTCCTGAGCAATGGCTTTGTTTTCCAGGAAAAAACCCACATTTCTTCTCAATCCTCTTCAATAAAAAAATTACGACCTAAAAGTTGCTTTTTACTGGGTGCTTTTATTTTTCTCCGAGGTGAATGTACCGTAGACACTCAGCACACAAGCTATGTTTGTGTAAAGACTTTAGTTTCAGCCTATAGCAGGGCTCTTCCATAGCACTAGGAAGGATGGGGAAAGTGTCTGTATACTAGATCAGGTGCTTTCTGCTAAATCCCTTTAGCGTGCAGTATGATCAAGAATGGAAGAGGTACTCGTAACTCCTCAGGCCGCTTGTATCCTGGGCCAAATCTTTATGCCAATGCCCATTGACAAAGATGCTGATAACTTACAGGGTCTTTTGTGTATGCAAGATTCTTTCAAGCTTTATTACCTGAAGTTTACCCATATTATAAATTTTCATGCTAAATAGTAAAGGTAACTGTGTAAATAGTATAAAGTAAGGTAGTTCTATATTCAGCCATAGGTGACTTTGAATAGCTGCAGATTAATAGCATTTGATCTTCCTGCTAACCTTTGTCAATTATGAAGTTAATCTCCAGGACAGACTCGGATAGGATTATATTGCAAATTTTGTAACTTTTTCTTGCATACACATCCCCTGGATATATTTAGAGACAGCTAGAAGTTTGGTGACATAAAGGACACTGAAAGAAGGAGGAAGTGAATTGGTGATCATGGCAAGTTTATGCATGTATGAAGTCTGTCTACAGTGATATCATAAGGAGCAAGCAAAAATAACACTGCTTTGTGGAAATGACCTTCTAAGAAAGATGAATAAAATAATCTTATTCACGTCCTTGAAATTGTTCCCTAAAATGGGTGTTTGCCTAAGAAAGATTGAACTGAAATTAGTTAAGTTGAACAGAATTGTGAAAAGGTCATCTGCATTGCAAGTTGATGATATTTTATTAATCCACTTTAAGGTGGTTTAACATTAGATAGGCACATTTTTCTTAAGTGACTGCTTGTAGACAACTTCTTACTATGGAATATTACTGTCCTGTTTGGTACAAAAGCAGTTTGTTACAGCATGTGTAGAAGAAACACACCATACACCTGAATCATTTGCCTTTGGGGATTTCCCCAGTCTATCTGAATAGGACCAAAGGAGTCACCAGGGCAATGTCACAAGCACTAGGTTCTTATAATTCTTTTCATAAATGTCTTGAGTTTCATCTTAAAGATCATTAGGCTTCTTTATTTGCCAGAACCTCATGGCTGTAGTGATTAGCAACCTTGTAAGGATGCCTCCAGATACACTCTGGAAATTCAAACTGAGACTATTTACCAGAGCCCAGCTATTGACCTCTCCAAGGCCACATAAGTGAGCTTCTTGGGTGTCACTGTGCCTGCCCAGCATTTTAATTTAAAGTGTAATGGAGAGCCATTGACTTTATCATGTGATTTGGCAGCTGGGGGCAGTAATCCTTTAATAAATTGCAATAGCATGAATCACTAAAGGTATTCTAATTTATAGCCAAAATACATTCCTGGTCAGTTTTTCCCCTCTTTTCTTATGCCAACATTGTCACTTCACTTACCACTGCTCTCTTCCCTCTCTCAGTCGGATTTACAGTGCAGTTGACTGCTGTCTGTAACCTGCAGACTGAAGGGAGTCAGACCTCATTCCAGGGGCTGGGTCTGTGCCATGCACCGCTGGAGAAAGAATTAAATCTGCAGTTAAATCTGTGCCTCAAATGAGATCAGTTTCAGTGTCATGAGATACGGAGAATCTCCAGGCAGGTAAACAAGCACACAGCTTTGTATTGGGGTTTAGTTCCTTTGCAATGATTTGAGTAATTATTCAGTAAAACTAATTAACCTCCTGCAGTTTTAGTAATTAATATTATAGTGTCTACTCTGGCTCCATCAGTTGGCTGTGTCATTTTCTAAGGGAGGTTTAAGGCAGTAGTAGGTCAGAAGGAAACTGGCTTTTGCCTGGTTGCACTCGAGGCAGCCCCGAGAACCAAGATACTATACGTCGTTTGGACGGAAACTGTGATTGTGGCCATTCCCTGTGGAAGGTGGGTATGTATGACAGATGAGAGAGAACCCGTGATAGGAAAAGGAAATTACAAGTTTCTTTGAAACTTGATTTCTGTTGTCTCATGTCTCCACCCCCACCTCGCTGCTGGTAACTGAGGGCACAGCACTGCTAGTTCTTGCCATTTTTTCACAAGCCTCGTGATTTTTGGCATCTTCATAAAACTACTGATCCTGAATGTTTTTGTTTTTCAATATGCCTGTAGTCCTTTAGATTGCAACATGAATCTGAAAGGTACAAAGAGAAGGGAAGCAAATAAAAATGACTCTTCATGAACTCCTGTTAAAACATCAGAATTTTCGAGAGACTCTCATGAGTTAGGAGAGGGAAAGGAGCCAAGCTGCGGTTGTGCCGTCTCGTGTTTGTCAGTGAGAGATGGTCTAGCTCATGCTTGCCCAAGGTCTGCAGGTGTGGCTGCGGAACTGCCACAGGAGAGACAAGAGGCTGTTTTCTGTCTCTGCTATGAGGAGTTAAGAATTTGTATTCAGAATTTTATTTGGACAACGTTTTTTCCAACTTAGTGGATTATCTTTTCTCAAGCAAAAAAAATGTAAGTTTTGCTACTGACATCACAGGGAGAAAATCAGCAACCAGCTTCTGAGGGCTACTGGGTTTTAGGATGATTCCCAGTAGGAAGAACTGCTCAGCATCAGCAGCCACTATCATTAGTTTTGGCAACAGGTGAAGATACAGAAGTGCAGTGCCTCAAGGGGAAAGGGAGGTCACCCCCATTCATCCACCTTCTCTGTCCCTGTAGACCAGCCAGTACTGCTAGCCAAGTCAAAGCTGGTAACTGTTCTTCACAAAAACCTTTTGAAATGAAATACTCTTTTTAGAGGGCATTTCTTCAAGGCTTCTGGAAAGTAGAGCGGGATGGGATAATCTGGGCCAGCGGGGACATGTGAGAGGTGCTGCACCCTGCGGAACAACAGGAGCATTAAGAAGGAAGAGGACCAATTAAAAAAATAGTTGAAAATGGAAGGACTGTGGAAAGATTAGAGTAAGAAAATGTGGGGATTGGCTGGAATTCCAGAAGTGAGTTTCAAGGCAGGGGGAAATTGCAGAAGAGACAGGATTTCTCACAGTCTTTCTGAGGGAAGGACGCTGTGGAGACCTGTTGAGGGGCATACACCTACCCCACGGGCTGCGTCTGCCCTGCTCAGCCCGCACAGTTGCAGCAGACTCACCAGCACGGTCTGAGGCCCTGCCGTACTGCTGAGCACTCTGGCATTAGTGTGCTGAAGTTCAGGAACCCATGTTCTTTTCTCAGCCCAACATGAGAGAAATATTATTTTTAATACTGTATAAGGCAAAAGGAGACATTTCAGAGAGGGAGAGAAGCTGGAAGGAGTCACTGCTCTCTGCTTGGAGAGATTTGTTTTGCGCAGTGTTTTCTGTGTTGATTTAATGGTGAGTTGGCTCTTTCCTGCAACTAGGCAGGGGAGGAGGGATGGGAATATGTTCCCAGCCTTTGGCCAAGAGCGTCCCAGAGTGTCCCGGGTGTGACCTCTTCAATGTTTACTTTTCTTTCTCTACAACTGACCCAGATGCTGGGACTTGAGACACAGGCCCTCCTGGCCTGTTGAACATTTGCCCCTTCTGGTACAGCATGTGATGGTCCCAGGAATCAGGCTGGGAACAGTACCTGGAACTGTTTTTCTCTCCAGCAGACTGTTCTGTCCGTTTGCATTCCAGGAAATCAAAACCCGTGAGAAAAAGCCTGGGAGAGCACTGCCACCCAGTGGGGATGGAGGCGGGGATGCGAGCAGTAGGGGCACCAGTACACCGCTTGTGTACAGCAACAGGGAAAAAGCAACAGGAAAAAGCCCTTCAAGCAGAACAGTAAACCACCCCAGAACAGAATAAAAGGGAAACTAGGTTTTAGTCTGCTTTATTAGAAAACAGCTACAATGAATGTTCAGTGGAACCAGATTAGCGTTCATTTATATTTGCAGCCTATGCAGTCTCTTTCTTGGGAATGACAGCAAGGTTTGCAAACTGAGATGGATTTTTTTTGGTCACGCAGAACTGAAAAACTAACAAAGTGTCTTCAAGCAAACAAACAAACAAACCAGTTTTAACTTAATCTAATGTGCCAACCACTGGAAAAAAGCACAGCTTTGGAGGAAACAACATTATGTTTCACCAAAGCTACAAATCTTTCATTCCAAAAAGCATCTTCTCTTTTTCACTAGTAGGTACTGCAAATCCAACTTAACACAATAAATAGTTGAACAAACTTCAGGACCAGGCTGAGCCAGTTCAAGCACGTTTCAGGGCAGATATAGCTGGGAAGTAAATTTCCCGCCTACACATCAGATTTCTTTGCCTGATTGGAGGTATTGTGTTGGCAGGAGTAAATTACAGCTGGTCCCTTTGTTTTTCTGTGGAGGGAAGGAATTAAGATAATTTAAGGATATACTGTACAGAGGAAATGCAAGGGCTAAGCATATATACAGATACTCCCCAGAGGACCCTAGGGGCGGTATTTCCATCCATTGCTACCTGCAGCTAAAAAACATCATCATGCAGTCTGTGCCACAGGGGCATGGAGGTCTTGGGTTTCTTTGCAGTTCTCCTACGGTCAGACAGAAACTGCCCCAGGCACAATCCTACGGATGTGTGTGTAAGACTTCCTGAGGGTAACACTCCCATGATGAGACACCCCCCGAGGCAGGACACACTCCTCTGTCAGCTTCTGAGTTTCAGGGTCCCAGCACAGCACTGTCGCAATGACTTCGTTTTTTTCATCTCGGCCCCCGGTAATAAACAGCTTGTTGTTGCAAGGAGAAATCCCACAACTGGCTCTCTCATGGGTGAACTGAGTCACCAGGCACCATGTGTCTTCCTCGGGGCTGTAGGAGTAGAGTGCTTTCATTGCCCCACCTGGAAAGGAAATGGATATCAGTTTGCACCAGCCATTCCTGTAAGAGATTTTAACTAAACCACCCACTTCAACAAGGCTCCATTCCTGACATTCGTAAGAATGATTTATGCCCCAAAGCTAAGAAAAAAACAGGGTCACAGGATACTTTATTGTTTCAAAAGCCAGCTCTGCAGAAGGCCACTTATTGTTCATAAGGCTTTGGAATTTAAGGCCAGAACAAACTTCTGTGGTCATGCAGTGTGAACACAGTGCAACCCAGCAACAGACCTTTCTCATACCTGCTGCTTCAGCTAAAGACACAACTTTTAAAAAATACAATCTTGTTTAGAAGAGCTAAGATCATGAAGGACTAGGTGTGGTCAGCTGTCACTATTAAAAATGGGTACATGATTTCTTCACTGACTCCTCTAAATTCAGTGTCCATCTACCCATTAAACCTTCTTCTGCCTGGAGCTGGCTATTCACAAAAGCCCATTCCTCGTTTAGGGGTTTGTCAGACTGAACCCATAATCTCCTTATGGGTAAGCTAAACAGAGAGTGACCTTCAGTTTCTCCATGTTTCCCAAATCTGCAGTGATTCTTGAAACTTTCTGTGTTTCCCTAATTTTGCAGGGTCCTTTTCTTTTGAAAAATGGTCAATACCTCAGTACCCAAGAAAGCCTATGGAAATATATTTCCTCCTGAGAGTACCAACAGCTCAATGGTTCTTATTCTGAAATTTGCAGGGACTGGGTCTGTCTTCAACTGCATAGAGTAAGGCTGGGGAAACCTTGAAGCCATGGTCTTATTGATGAGTTGTAACAATGACTGGGATCCTCCTACCTGTTGGCAAAGTGAGCATTTATCTATTGTAGTTATAATAAATATTGGTTTTGACAACACTAATCCAGTACTTCAGGGATGATCAAGTCACTGTCAGGTGACTTAAACAAGTTTTATTTCCCAACTGGAGCAGACTGAAAACATACACATTAGTTACAGTGATTCATCTGGCAGTTGGTAATTCATCAGTCTGGGTAATTTGATTGCTTTGGATGCAGTAACCAAATGCTCTTTTATCTTTTAAACCTCAGGTGGGGCTGATTTCTATCCAGATTGAACTAGATTTGTTTCTCAGATAGGGAAACAATAGGTTTACTGATGGAAGATGCTGAATGAATGTAACCGGTGTATCGCGTCAAATTGTATCGGGAGTTGTATCAGCTAGCCCGTAAGTCGTGCCTTCTCTTTCTGTCTCTCATCTTGTACGAAGAAGGTGATGTCAATCTCTGTGCTGAGGATAAGCACAAGGTATTTACATACACACAAGGTGCATGTGTGTGTGTGTGTGTGTGTATATATATATGTGCACACACATGCATATTATAAATCTCCCTTAAGAACACCATTTACTATTTGGTGATACCCTCATTCTATGCCAGCCCTCAGCACCTTATTGATTATACTGCAAGTGAGAGAATTTCTGCACCAGGGCTGGGGTGGGGGAGGGAATCTTCAGAGCTCCTGTTTTGGAAACAAATGTTCCTCTTTCCTTGTTTTGGTTTTTCCAGCACCACCTGGCGATGTGTGCAGGCTCCCTGCTCCCTCCACAGTTCAGCTCACCACCATTAAGCCCTCGTTCTTCCATCTTTGCTTCCAGTCATGGGAATTGACTGAATTAACCCCAAGCACGATCTAGTGAAGAGGTCTGGGTCTTTGGGTATCAGTGTCTCTGCTCCCATGACCTGTTCATAGTACTCATATCCCTACATAAATCCTGTATGCAGTGGACTGTGTAATGCCCCTAGAGAGAAGAGGGGTCATGATGTAGCCATGAGGTCATGCTCTTGCCACTATGAACTCACCTTTAGAAGCTTTAAGTTGTCTCTGGGCTAGCTCCAGCTTTCCAAGATACTTACCATGCTGACAGGGAGTTTGACTTGGTGACTCTTCACTACTGTTTGTGAATGTGCTGGATTCCCATCCCTCACTAAGCTCAATAGGAAGAGCCATCTGACCATTTGATTACACTCCATAGAGTTTGTGGGTAAAACTAACATGCAGAAACAAGCCCTGCTGTGTCTAGACAAGAAGGAACACTAATGCTTCACCTACCCACAACATAAATGTGATCACGGAAACTTGCGGCATTGATGCATTTGGCTTCTACTGGCATGGCAGCTTTCAGGCTCCACGTGTTGGTCGCAGGGTCATAGCACTGAGTCTTGTCTGTCGCCAGCTTCCCGTTGGGTCCTCCCCCGATCACGTAGAGTTTCTTCTTGTAGCTCGCTGCTGCAAAGGAGCTTACATTGACCATGAGGGGAGCAGCCTGTGTGACCATAAAAAACCATTAGTAACAATTTTGATTTCAAGTAGTCAGACTGATGCCTACGGGGTGGGAGCCTGCGGGTTAAGTCAGACATCCCTTTCAAGATGATCAGTCAGGTTCAGAAGATGACATTTCTAGTGATAAGGGAGAAGTACAGTTCAGCTTTTTCTTAAGACTGTAAACCCCTTAATAAAAATATGCTCTGTTCAAATGCTGTTATTAAAATTACATTGTCAACAATTCAAAAGCTAGGAAATGTCAGAAATGCCCCAAATCTCCTTTACATACTTATGTACATTGAAAAAAACACAAGAAACTTGTTCATACTTATCTTTCTACTTGCAGCTGTGATTGTTAGATTCCTCTGCATTGCTTTGTATCATCTGAAAACTAGGGTTTGTATCTGCCATTATGATGCCTAATCTCATTAATTTAATGGATTAATTGGCTGCCTAATACTCTCCTCATTGCTTGAAGTACAGTTAGTAGAACTGGGTTTTTTCCATTCTGTTTACCTTGAAACCTGTACTTTCAACTTAAATGTATAACCCATACTGTATATAATGCACAGGTTGATATACACATTATATATATATTACTTATCAGAGCAGTAGTTTTCAGCCTGTGCTCTGGTTCATGTATACTATGTTCTTACTCACTGATTTATGGACTACTGGTTTTAAAAGACAACTAAGAAAAGGAAAGTTTGGCATTAGATGTCTCACAGGCAATGACCGGCAGGCAATCCTGTGATTTTTACTTTCTGAAGGATATGTATTTCTATAGAAAAAAATATTTAGGGCTTTTACAGACCAGAAATACTTAAAAGAATTGTACTAGATCCTGTCTTGTTCAGTTATGATTCAAAGCCCTAACATTTTCTGATTAAAATATTCCAAATGAGTAAAGTGTTGTGTGATGCAGTATCTTACCTCTGACCAGCAGTTATGAAAGGGATCATACGCTTCCATGCTGTTGATTCTCTGCATGCCATCGAAGCCTCCAATGACATATACTTTGCCACCCAACACAGCCATTTTATGCCTCCATCGCCCAATATTTAAATACTCAATTTGTATCCATTTGTTGATGGAGGCATTGTATTTCCAGACATCATGCTTTGTTTCTTTGCCACCTGCAGTGTAAATGACACATGTAAACATGATAGCATAGTTTGTATTTACTCAAAATCTCCAGTATGTTTAAATTTAAAAATGTTCTCTCACAATAGAAAATAAATCATTGGTCCTTATTATTAGCTTCTTAATTACCTACACCAATGGCCTGGCCCTGTTATACAAGACAATTTCTGCATTTAGTTTACTTAATAGTGAAGGAAACTCTGAACAACTTCTACAGCCAAATATTCAATAAAGATAAATCACTGTTCCCCACTTTACCAGACCACAGCCACTTTCATTTTAATACTGAGTGAATGACCAACCACACATGGCATGGTGATATGCAGGCGATTTTTGCGCACCACCAGAGCTTTGCAGGATGTTGGGAAGTGACAAATAAACAAACGTGATTTAAATAAGATAGTGGAGGATGCTGCCGTTGGTAGTGCCAAATCCCTCAAAAAATGGCCTGCACTGGGGAACTGCCAGTTTGTGCAGGGTAGATCCAGTCAGCTAGCCTAGTAGTTTACATTATAAAATAGAAGACCTGACTCTGAACCCCGAATCAATAGTAGTCCTGCATGACATGTTAGAAGTTTTACTATTCAACCTTGGGACCATATGGCTGGGATCTTGTTTTTGTACCTCTCCTACTGATCTCTTTCTCTACTGACTTGGATTTGCTTCATATTTATAGATTGAAGATCAGAATTGGGCCCAGCAAACTCATTCTAGAGCTGACTTGCAAGTGAATCTTTATTCATGCTAAAGTGGAAAGCAATGTTTTAAACAAGCACTTTTGTTTGCATATAATTTTTGGTGTAACTGCAATACAAATTGAACTAGTTAAGCCTGAAACCACATTTACAGACTGAGTAGCTTATTCCATCATCTGCAACCTGATTAAACATTTGCTTCACTGGTGAATATACTGAAAAGAGAATTCATATTCCATTGAGAAAGTGTCTGCCTTCATTGGTATTCTGTACTGCAGCCAGATCACTGCAAAGTGATGGAGCTCATCGCTGGGCCAAAGAGCAGATTGAATAGGAGATAATTAGCATGCTAGAAAGAGTCGTTTGTAATGCTTTTGTCTCAGTATTTTTCACATGTATGCATTGAATTTTATTTGCACTCAAATAGCTGAAGTGGCTGAAGGGCCTGAATGCATCATTCACAGTTACAATGGGGCTGAGAGACTGCAGGTGTTCCCCTTATCCTCCCTTGAAATTTCCCTTTTACATGAGCTTGTTCTTTCCTGCACAGGCTGAAACTCTGGTAGGAGCCTGAGCTGGACTGGGTGGGTGAATTTGCTGCACATCAGGGGGCAGGGAGAGATTTTTGAGAGAACTGGAGGTTTATTTTGTTTCTGTTCTTTCTCTAGACCACAGTTCTCTCTAATTTGAGGAAAAGATGTAACTAAATTAGTGAAAGTAACAGAATAGTGAGTGATAATTCAGGTCATTTTTAGTTACACTACAAATATAGTGTTTCAGTCCATCCAGTCAAAGCATTTAAACTGTTCAGGGAAATGGCAATCTAAAAGTAGTCATAATCTTGTGCAAAGAACTTTCGTATTGTTCAGATGCTAAAAGAGCAGGGAAGATGCCAAATTGTACCCAGATACTGAGGGAAATGAGCATGGGGGGGGTGGTGTCAAGTTAGGAAAGAACCAAGTCACAGGAGCTAAAAGAAAGAAAACAAGAGTAGAAGGACATGCAGTAGGAGGCAGATGTTTAATCGGGATGGAGCCACTAATAATTTGGTTTAGCTGGAAAGAAACTGACTTTGGTCCGCTCAGCCCTTTATTTGAGTGTGAAGGGTGAAAAGCAAATAGGAGAAAGGCTAAGAGGGAATGGAAGAAGGGAGTCAAAGATATGAAATCAGCAGAGAAGGAAGAAAGAGGACCTATAAGAATAGCAGCAAGAGAAAAGCCAGCTTAGACTCATCACAGCACAGGAGGTGTTAGCCTGGCCTGGAGGTAGCCTGGATAGAGCATAAAAGAAAAGCAGAGAAGAGACACTGGAAAAGATGTCAAGAATAAGAGGAAGCAAAAAGCCTGTGACCTTGAAAAAGAGGAAAGGGTAAGAGATTAAAGGCAAATGGAAAAGAGACCTCTCAACTCAAGGGTGTGAAACTGTGAGGGATGTTCCCTAGTTGGGATGTTCGACTTAGGTTCCCCTCTACAGCTAACTTTTAACAGAGGGCCTGCCACCAGGGTAAAAAGAAGCTCCCATTGGTGGGCTGAAAGGAAAAACCTCCTTTATTTCTAACTAGGGAAGGAATAACCTAATCCTTATCCCAGGATACAGATTTAATAAACTTTAAATTGGAATGGGGTGATAAAAATATGTGGATTTCCAAAAGGGAGAATGCAATGGAAGATATTTGAATAAAGGCAATGGACCACTATTCATATTTAAGCGAAGCATTCACACTTTAGCCCTCCCTCCTCCTTCTACTGTCCTGTTTTAAGTGAACATAGAATTTGGTGGATGATTTTGTGGGAAAAAGTGTCCTACCACGGAGGCACTGCTCTGTATCCTGGTCTGTAACGTGACAGTGATTATCAGCTTGCTATCACTTTTCCTTTGGAAAGCAGAACGAGATCATCAAACTTGCTTTTGACAGGCGATCAAAACCAGCTGTCAAACTGACTAGCAAACTTGAGTTTAACCTTTCTGATGATCAAAGTAAAAACTCTGTAACTCCAGGATCAGACCCATACACGGAGCTCAGTTGTATCTGTGTGGGAAGTTAAATGTGCCTCCTGAAGCTCTCACGATGAGGGCCTGCAAATGTTATGTTCAGACCCACGCTGTGTGCCTGGACCATTGGGTTTCATCTGGCTTTGACAGTCAATATTGCCGTTAGCAAGTGGGCACTTCTACAGTCGTGTCTGATCTGCTGTTGGAGTGCTCCTGAAAGTGCAGTTTTCAGGTAGCAGCCAAACAGCAGTGACTGTTCCCCGCAGGTTCTTGACTGATCCTTGCAGAATGAGTCAGATTCTGGCAGGATTTTGCTTATGCATGTGCAGCTGCAAATGGACTTGTTACAAGAACATGCTGGGGCAATTATTCTTCATTTTATGTTTGATAAACTGTTCTCAGGGGTCCTTCTGTGACCACGGTCACTGAGTGTTTAGGGTGCCACACACAAGTAGCCATGCATATAGATTAAAATTGTTTGAAAAGGAATCCTGTGCTAAAACCAGGGCTAGGCCATGTCCTCACGCATCCAGCACTTCTCTGGAGCCTGTTCAAAGCCAAAGCATTAGGAATACCTGTAGTGCTTAACTCTCCCAAAGCTGCCTTGAGCATGCTCTCAATAAAAGCTGGAAATAATTGTGAGAACCCTCTGCTGCCCTTTTCCACTCCTAATGTCTTGTTTCTTACCTGATATGTAGACTTCATTTTTTAGAGTAATGCATGCAAACTCCACCCATTTTTTATTCTCATTCTCCGTCTCCTGCTCTGTGATGGGTAATTTTGCTACTTCCAGGCGGCTTCTCCTCAAAGGATCCAGGCAAGTCACTTCTGCTACAAACTTCTCATCTTTTGTACAGCCCCCTATGATCATAAACACCTCAGACTGGAACTCATGCATCCTGGGCTTGGTTCTTTCTGTAATAATCTAAATGCAAGCAAGACAAGAGTGAGTACACAGGGCACTTACACCTACAATTACAGAAAGGTCTGGTGACCTTTTTTCTGATTACCTGTTTTGCAAATCACAACTGGCTTACATCAACTGAACCAATTATCAAATGATCTCTAAGTTGAAAGCCTGGAAAGCATCCTAGAAGCATTCAGTAGAGGTTGCTGTACCCTTTCAGCAGGATTTCTCCAACACTGGACTTAGTTGCTTTTGCCTAGGATCCTAGATTGCCTGCCAGGATCTTTTCAGATCCTCTTGGGAGTTCCCAGGGTGGCACCAAGAGCTATGAAAGTGAGCACTAGTGTCAAGGCTGGGTGCATGTGAGGCAGCTGAAAAGGACCGGTTTTATGTGGGCTGAGTGAGGGCTAGGTAGGAGGGCCCCAAGGTTTGTGTATGCCCTGGGGAGCTTGGAGAGAGCAAGACTGCAGTTAGCGCTAGCAGAAAATAAGTGCTTTCATTATTTGTCCTGAAGAGATATGTTAAAGTGTCAAAGCAATAACAATTCTCAACTGTGGGGTTTTTTATTTGTTTCTTTGTTTATATGCCTTAATTTTAAGCCAAAATTAGAAGATTTACTTAAAGCCAGCACCGGGCTCTGAAACATGGTTAGCTCTAATTTACTGCCTGTTGGCTCATTTTATTGACCAGGTCTTTGTTTCAGGGACACTGGAAAAAGTCACTTCCTGGGTAGATGTTCACCAGGAGCAAAGAATGCAGGGGGTGCTTGGAAACTTGTGTTCTGCTTGGAGGAAATACTTGCAAGCAAGTGGAAATGAGTGTGTTAGCGTCCCGAGGTACGCTGGCTCTATGCTGAAGGATAGAAGGACTAACCTTCTTTATCCTCCCCCACCCCCGATTTTTCATACTGGAAGAAATGCAGTGTAAAAGGCATGGGGAGCACATAAAGTTGTTCCTCTGCTTATGCTGTATCACAGGGCATTTGCCAATTTGCTAGACCCTGAAAATCTGCTGGGAGAGGTCTGCACTCCTCTGCAGTAATTGCAGTTGTTACCTTCTGCATGCCCCAGAGAAGCACTCCATAGACCCACGGGTTAAATGCTGTGACGGTACACAGCTTGCTTACAGTTTTACTTGTCTTTCTACTTTTAACAAGTTTCTATAAATTGGCATAATTTATCTATATTAAAAATATTGTTTACACAGACATAAATCTTGTATTTTCCCTATGTTTAGCAAATTATTAGGAAATTTTAAAACATCTGTCCCAGAACTTGCAGGCTTTCAGAATTCTGTTTTTAACCCGTCTGTCACCATTGCCAGGCATCAGCCCCAGGGAGGACAGCTGGCACAGCTGCCTCTGACGGTTGCCCCTTTGAAGACGAGTGTTCAACCCTGAGCAACACTCCCTTTATCTATCCTGTGTGGACCTGACAGCACTGCTGAGCGGGGCAAGGCTTCCTCGAGGAGTTCCCACCAGACTGCCTGGCACTGCCCCAGGTCATCGTGTACTGTCTTACGCAGTCACCGGCACAAAGAGCCCTTGGTCTCTCCCCCCCAGCCAGTGACACATCCACTGCTAGCGGTGGATCCACAACACGCTCCTAAGGCCTCCTGCCTTCCTCTGGCTCTCTGGCTGAGGAGGCACACACGTCTCCTCACATGCTCACATACCTTTGCTCCTGTTGTGAAATCTGACCTCTGGTTGCTCTCCCCTCTACCCCATATTTTGGGCCAGGAGATGTAACTGAAACCTAACTTTCCAAAGAGGACAGGCAATTGAAGAACTGGAGATCCACCACAGCCTACCTTGAGCAGGCAGGAGAGGACTCAACTGGATGTCAGGATGAACCTGTCTCTTTGGGTGCAGGGACCTCTGCAAATGAGGAAGATAGGCAGACCTCTCCTCTGGGAAGAGACCGTCTTCTTCATGGGAGGTTCTCTCTTTCTGAAACATTTCCCCCCATAAGTAACAAATGGAGATGTTACATATTCAGATTTGAAAGAGTCATTACAGATTGTGGTACGGTTTAGTGGGAAAATTATTATTCCTTTCTTAGGCTTGAAATAATAGCTAAGATGCTGAGGTGTCAGGAGTGACACCATTTGCCTTTTTACTTGGGAAGTCACCTGGGGTGTTTGTTTAGCTGTGCAAGTGTGTGTACGAAGGGTCAAGCTCAGATGTTCATAAACAGGAAGCTGTACACTTTTGTTTTAAAACAATCTACCAAAAGTTTCTAAACTCTCTAAATCAGCAGGATAACTGGTGAGGCCCACCTTGACTTTTCAGTAGCACCAGTCAGTGAAACTTCAGTGTGAGTACCTTTTTGTGCCTCATGGTACTGCCCCTTCCGATGGGATTTTTGAGCAGAAGCATGAGACATTTAGAAAGAGCAGCAAATACCTTCCTTTTTTACTCACCTCATTGCCTGACAGATGGTACATTCTTGCTTCCTGGAGCAAAGGAAAGACATCTGGACACTGTCTAATGAGTTGATCGGCTTCAACAGTCTCTACGAAATACCAGGGGTCCAAGAGGGGCAGCCGGACATTCTCCAGCACATACGGCAGGAGAGGAAACCTTTCCGACTCCTTGTAACGAACCCAGTTCATTACAGTTTCGAACACCTGTGCCTCTTCCGTGACGTAGAGGTCATCACTCTTCAGCGTGCTGCAGAGTATGTCGGCCGGCAGCTCCAGGAACTCCTCATAGTTCAGGACCTGGGCGAAGTTCTGGATAATATAGTTCTGCACTTGTTGTTTCAGGCTGTGCAGGGAGTGGGCATCAGCCAGTCTCAGGATGCCAACACAGTTCTCCGGCTGGAGGGCTTCGGTAAGAAAACTGGCACAAGCATCTACCATGCGAAGGAACTGTGGACAGAAAAAGCATGTGTAAGCACAGAGCGGTTACGTGTATGACTGTATCACAGGAGAGCTATAGAGCTTTGGGGCTGGGTCCCAACCAGCCATGTGCAGTACAGCAAAGAGCTGGGGGAGACAAGACATCAGTCATACAGGGACAGGTATCTCCCAGAATCTGCAGTCTGAAATTAAAATTTCTTCCTCCCACTGTTTTTTCTCCCTCTGCATCTGTATTGCTCCTTTTCCGTCTTGCAGGACACGGAAGACCTGTGACAGTTGTGAATTTTGTTTCACAAAACTAAGGCGTTTTCTACCATTCCCCTTCCCTCCATGAGATCTCAAAGCACTAGCAACCATGGAGTTACAAAGCACAGGTAAGGTCCCCAGGCTTCAGATGTGCTTACCCTCCTTCATCTTGCATGTTGGCTCAGATAGACTAGAAGGGAGTCTGGTTTTGGGGTGCAGGTGGCTCCACTGTCTGCGTTTATGCTCCCACCATCCAAACTCTGAATGTGTCTGAGGCCTTGCAAGGGTGGTGGAAAATGAGTGCTGGGAGCTTTGGGCCAAAGTGTGGCCCCCCCAGAGTGTATGGGCATGCTGTCCTGTACTGGGGGACATGGCAGGAAGAGATTGACCACCAGCAAATCTTTGAGTTGCCTGACAACCAGGGTTGTCTGGCAAGTGTCTGTTGTGAGGGAGGCCTTCGGAGGTTTTAGTGACCTTTGTTTTCCTTGTCATCACCATTGGTTCAAAAAACCACAGATGTGCATTTTACACACCAACTCTGCTTAATTGAAGAACTTCCCATGTTCGCCTTCAATAGGGCATCACAACTACTCTCATTAATTTCCTTTGCACAACAGCCCCACCTGAGGGTCCCAAATGTGCAGATCCTGGACCACAGATGTCTGCAGGGCATTTGCCATGAGCTACAATGTGAGCTGGGCCGCTGGTGATTATTCAGGAACTGGGAAACAGTTTTGGGTAGAACTTCATCCTGGGCTTTCCGTCACCTCTGTGATTTCAGATATGGATAGGGCATCAGCATTGTGTGTTGGTTTTGCCACTGAGCAGTGAAAACAGCGACATACTGAAAGATGGGTCAGAACTGATGCTGTGCGTTTCCGTCCATGCTTTTTGGGTTCTTTTTCCATCCAGCTTCAGCAAGCAAACCATTTTAACTCGTTCTGTCCCACTGGGGAAAGTTGCACAACAGTAATTTAGGGGCAAAGAGGAAGTGAAACATTTTTAAACACTGTAGTATGTAGATTTGTTTTAGTAATTAGGGTAGAATCTTCCAGACCCAGCAGTGTTGTGTTGACACATTTAGACTGTTTACCAGAGCTGATCGCAGACGCTGCGTACAGACTACCTGGTTCCTGTTTTACATATAGATGTGGTCAAGAGTTTAGAGAAATGCAACTGACTGATGAACAAGGGTATGCGAGGTCTCAGAATATGTTGCTGCCGTTGTGATATAAATATGTCAGCAGCACTCTGTGGCACCACAGCAGGGCTCGGCGGCCCCTCAGTGCCTGCCACGCTCATCTTGCCTGTTCTCTGGGCTAGCACAAGGCTAACACTTTGAGCTCACCAGTGTGTTTCCCTGAGGATGTGAAAGGACTCTGCCAACATCAGGTAGTCCTCATACCTGAGGCCGGTTAAGCATTAGCCCTTTAAAAGTTGGCAGTAATGAGATGCAAAAAACCAAATCTGGGATTTGCCAAGGTCATTCATCGAGTCACCCATAAGTCTGGGAATAGACACCAAAATAATGTTCTCACCAGCCTACAGCCCAACCTCTGTGCAGCGCTCTAATTATTTATACATGGCTTGTTAAGAGCGATACTCACGAGATGACACCAGAGGGTTTTCTCCCAGGCGATGCACACTGGTCTAACGGCCACGCAGGCACCACTGATTGCTCCGGGTAGCTGTGCTTGTGGCCAGATGAATGCGGAACCGCGAGGTGTGGGTGTGAGAAACGGTCCCCACCAAGGGCTTAACAAGAGAGATCGGACCACTCGGGAGTGCATCAAGGCAGGACTTTCCCTGGCTGCTGTTCCTCGTCTCTGTCCTGCACTGTCTCCCCACCACTCTCTTCATTTAGAGACAAAACTCCCCCCAAAACTCCCCCGAACTTGCTGGGCATGCTTCAGTCAGTCCCATGAGAGCAGGTGACTCAGGAGAGCACCCAGGAGGAAGATACCCCTGAGCCTCTGCTTCATCTGCTCTGATTATTCTTGCACAGCTCTAAATTTTCTTCTTTCCCTTCTGCGAGTACCCCTCCTAATGTCACTCTAGGCATTTTAAAAGCCCTGTTCCCTGGGAACAGTTTCTTCAATAACTGGGTCCTTCTCCTAATACCCCTTTGAATCCAGGTTCTTACTTGCTAGAGACATCCCATATGCTTACTTGGCCTCCACTCGGCCTTCTCTCTGAATAATAAAATTTATTCTCCCCATTCAAGTCCTTGTTTGTCCGAGTTTTGATTCAACTGTCTAGTGTAAGCAGTGTCAGCAGCCCTGCCTCCTGCTATAACCCCCCAAAAGGGAAGGGAACGGTGGTTGAAAGGGCTCTTACTCATAATCCTTCTCTGTATGCAGCACACTTCGGGGTCAGATCCTGCACCCTGCAGCTGCGCTGCCCTCGGCCACCCACTCTGCCTGTGGCTGCAGGGGCAGCACATCCCGGCTCAGCAGTAACGCCGGCATCCCAAGGGAGCCCCACGGCAGGGAGCCAGCCAGGCAGTGAAGGGGCACAGAGACCCTTGCAGGTGGCTCTCCGGGGAGCTGACAGCTCTCTGAGCCTGCAAACCGATCTCCGACCTGGAGCTGCCCAGCAGCTCGTGCCGTCTTGGCTGGCACCGCGCAGTGGCCCTGGTGTAACTAGCACTGTCCTGCAACAGCCACCCTGGCCATTCACTGCTAAGTGGCTACAGGATGGTTTTCAGATAATTGGCAAGGTATCTTCCTTATAGTGTCTTGTTCATGAAAAGTGGATTAACATACGGATGAGAGGTGCTTTGGGAGTCAGTAAGGCCATCAGGCTGGTGGTGCTTCAGCTGTGCTCTGGTGGCAGAGGAGCCCTGCTCTGCTTAGAGCAGAGTGAGGCAGCTCGGGGACATCGTCCGCTGTTCCCACTGCATTTCCATTGCAGTGGTCATCACAGCCCTTTGCGACAATACTGTTTCTGTTACATCTGCTCAGGAGCTTGCTTCCCTCCCACCACTAAAGCAGCTGACACGGCCTCTCACCCAAGCCATGCTGAGGGGGTGGGGTAATACAGAGGTTCCTGGGGGGGCAGGAGGGGTGTAGACAGGTCACAAGGTTGTTGTTCAGTTACCGCAGGGGAAGCAGAGCTCTCTGCCACAGCCCTGAGAAGCAGCTGAGATCTTGGCCCTACCAAGAGCTGAAAGGATGAGCTGCTCTTCAGGCAGTGCGGGTGGCAGAGGGTGCTGGGCTGGATCTAGGGTGGGCACCAGCCTTGCAAGCATGGTGGCTGGGCAGCCGCCAGCCCGGACAGAGGAGGTGACTATTGAACTTATGTTGCAACTGTGCTCTAGGTGGAAAAAATTTGTCTGGGTCACTTCAGGGTGAGGCTTAACTGTTCAGCAGCTCCCTGTTCCAAACCCTTCGCCTGCTTCCCCCAAGAGGAAATCTCTGTGCACAAAGCACACTGCAGCAGGGACTTCTGCTCTCTCTGAATAGCCTTCCATCTCTTCCTGCTGTCAGTTTTGGCTGCATTTGGTCAAAACTTATTGGAAGGGACTAAGGGAAGGCATAATTATGTAAAACTTTTTCAAAAATAGTTTCTAGAGAAAAGTGGAGTATCTGTATTGGAATATCTAGAACAACGCAAGTTATTTCTTTTTTGGTTCTTTGTCAAGTCTGAGAGATTGAAAAGAGGCACTGCCAAAAATTGTTGCTAGTCAGATAACCGAATTCCAAATAGAACTTTTTTTTCTCACATGTCATTAATTGGAAAGGAAAGAATTTCCCCCAAAAAAAAGTTACAATAAATTGCAGAATTAATCTTTTCAGCTGTTGATATATTGAAATGAAACATTTGACTCTTTCAACTGCTTCTGTTTGTTCTTTGGCATAAATAGCAGAGACAAGCTGGCAGAACGCTAATAGTTACTAAATCTTTTTTATACAAAACACATTTTCAGCCAAAAACCTCACCCGTGTATAATGTGAGGCTTTAAGACCTTATAAATCTTGATAGTATCCAAGACCATTGCAATAAGACTTGGGATCACTGCTTTTAGTTGAACATTCCTGGTTTTCTAGGTTTTTGTAGTTTACTATTCTTGCTCATGGCACCCTCATGATTTTATCATTACTCTAACAGTGTTCGATAGTTTTCTTAAAGCACCAGCCTTGGGAATCAAATTTAATCTTATTTAATGAAAAATAGGGAAGAGAAAGGAAAGAACAAAGGTTTATACTTTTGATGGTTTCAGAAAAAAAAGAACAACTGAGGAATGATCTTAAGGAAAAAAGGTTCAGAAGAAAACAAAAAGAACACAAAAAAGAGTCCTGAAAATAAATCAAAAGTAACCTTTGAGTGCTACGAGTTTGCAGTATTGGTCTGCTGACAATGTCAGTAAGTTACTGCACTCTAGCCCCAGATGACATAAAAGCTACACCACCTTTTCTGAGTTACCTTGGCGAGCACTTCGTGATAACTTTCCCTTCTCTCCCCACAGCAAGTACCAGCTCCCATTACCCCAAAGGCCACAGGTTCATTTCAGAGCAAAACCTCCCATGTAAGATTCAAGAATCTGAATTTCATAACGAACCATGATGATTATGGAGTCAGGTGTTTCTTGCCTTCCTTAATGAAAAGACTGGACACACATACACACATTGGCACTTGGCAGGTTGTGCTGGTCACAATTCGTTAGCAATTTGCAGCTTGGTACCAGGGACTGTAATTTGGTAGACCTCACAGGTGATTTACAGGACACGTGAATACCTCATGGACCAAAGGCTGAGTAACGCCGCTCAAGTCTGACTTCCCACAAATCCCAGGTCATGACTAAAACATCAAGAGTCCTACAAAGGAGGATGCTAACTTTGGCTGGTGAGCCTCCATCTCAAGGCAATGGAGAGGGAGAGACAAAGTTAGCTTCCTGCTCTGGCCGGCCATGCCAGCCACTGCCTACTAACTCTTTTGGGCTGGAGAGCCACCGGCCTTCGCAGGCTGACCTGAGCCTTGGGGAGCACTGTCCCAGCAACACAACCCTGCTGCCTAGCAGGTAGCACGTGGGAGCAGCTCTTGGAGGCAAAGCCCAGCTGTTTGCCTGTTTGCACAGCACCCAGCACAGCAGCATTCCAGTACATGGTTCAGACTGCCATTTTTTACCGTAATGTAAGTAAATATGAAGCAAAACGCTTCCAGAACCCATGAAATCAGAGAATTTTGCAGTGTGTAAACCAGGGTAAGACATGGTGTTACCAGAGCAACAAGAATGGATCAATGCATTTGAGTTATCTGTACCTGAAAGAGGCTAGCGGCTTCCAAGACTTTCTGTACGTTTTGCTTTGTGATGAGCATCTTGCTGGTGTAGGTGTAGTCCAAGAGTATATTCATGGTTTCTGCATCAACTCCTTTAAGTATGATCTTCTCTTCATACTTCTCTCTTAAATCATTGCAGAACATGGCCCTGAAAAGAAAGACGTTTATCTTTTACAGCATCCCAGACAGGATGAGGCATTCTGAAAACATTTGGTTATATAGATTTCAACATGGAATACTCCGATTGCTTCATATTTTATGCAATTAGTCCAGTAGCAAAGTAACAAGGAAAATACTTTTGTTGCTTTCATACCTCTTTACTCATGAGTTTGATAAGGCATACACACATGATGGAGTGGAGCTGGACTCTACAGTAGACCTGGAGCTCTGTGGCAGCAAAAGGCAGCTGGGACCTTCCCTGAGTAGTGCTGTGTCTGGACTGATGCTGCAGAGCAGTTGTGATGTCTCATCTGCTGGCCTCTTACAGACTCTTACTCTTTTTGTTTCTAGTACAGGCCCAGCTCATTAAGCCCAATCCTCCAAGCCACTGCCATTCTCTGTACTTCGTTAACACCTAGCACATGTACTTCATGACCCTTGGCAAGGTCAATACACCTGTGCTTCCGAGCTGTAGAACGCTGCTTAGACTGAACCCTGAGGGCCAGACCAGATCCACATGTCTGATGGCCTCACCTCTAAGCTTCCCAACATATCTTTGACCCCATTAATACCAGGGGTGGGCCAGGAGAGAACGGCTTCTGGGTCTTCTTCTAAGAGGCTGACTTTTCCTCTGCTAAATTTTGGGAGCTTCTGGTAGGATTGTAGAGTTGGTGCCTCTTGGCTAGAGAAGTACTTGAATAATCATGAATTGGCACTACTGTTAGCCAGAAAGTGCAGTGATTTCATGCATGTTGATACCACCTCTTCTTTGGTGGATAATACTGAATTTGAAATGCGACCGCCACACACACCTTTGGCACTAGTCAGATATTTCATGTGGGATATAAATCAGAAATTTCTCTAAGAGCTATATAAATCCACTTTGCATTGTGATAGCTGCAAGGCAAACACACGCACCTTCATCTGCATTTTCAATTCATAGTTTTAAGCATTTCTTCCAGTGCTTTTGCTTTTATTCAGAAGTTTGATCAGTCCTGTCTTGTTCACAGAGAGCGAGATTTCACATCATTTGGAATCTGTCTCAACAGATTAGAAGTATGTGTACTTGTAACTGCGTTGGTGAAATGCATGTGCAGATCTAAAGTGTAATTAGAAGCGCTCTTTACCCTGCATACCAAGCCCTTCTTTATTAGTCATGTACAATGTTGACAGGACAGTGCAACCTGGGAAGTGGCTAGAGGTCCAGAGTCTTAGGCCATGCTTTTCTTGTAAAAGCAGTGCCAGAATTAAGCTGTCTGATTGACACATCTTACTGGAACCAAGATGTAAACAGTTTTTATTGCAAAGCAGTTAGGCATGGTGAATGGCAAACGGCTGGAAGATACCAGCTGCTTGTTGCTCTAAGAGCTACCTATTCCTTGCCTCACCAGAGATTTTATAGCAAGAGCGAGCTGGTATTAGTTATCTCAGTGTATAAAACTGCCTTTTGGATAAAGAGACCTAACTTTTGAGCAGGAAACATGGGCAGAGAAGTTACTTGTCAGAAAAGATGTTCATCCAAAATTCTCATTTTCCCTTCACTTGTCTCAGCTTGTTAGAGGTTTTTGATTCACTGCTCTGCTCCATGGTCCAGCTTCTGTTGCCACTGAAATCAGAGTATTTGAAAGGCATTAAGACAAAATGCTCCTTATCTTCAGTGAGCGCAAGACTGGGGTTCTCCTTAGCTTCTCTCCCTTTTGGCAGTGTCGAATGTTGTACGTCTGGGGCGTGCAGGCAGGTGGCCATTTGAAAACAACAGTCCTCAGTACCCACTTCTCCCTGGGAATGGGGTTTCAAACGCAGAGAGGGAGGTTTGTACAAAACAGCCGTTTCAATTGCACAGGATTGATAGGTGCCAAACACTTCATCTGAATGAGAAATAGGCCGTTGTAGGATGCAGGTGTTGTCTGCTCTTTTTCCTTTCATGTCTTAAACTGGTGACTCCAGTCTTGTACTTAACTATCCTTGTTGGGGAGGTGAGAGCTCTCACTTCCGTCCCGCAAAGACGGAGTGTTTGATGGAGGTCAGTTAGAGGTACCTAGCGTTACGCCATTGCAAGGCTGCTCAGAAACCAGCCTTGGGATTCTGGTGGAGGCTTTGCACAGGGATCTTGTCAAAGTGCTTTCACCTATCTATCTCCTAATCTGTGAAATTGCGTTAGAGCTGCCATCCACTCCCGATCTCATAGGGTAGAGATTCACGTAACATGGCTGCAACCTGTAGAAGTCACACATCTAAAACACCATGCTCTCCCACCAGTATACCTCTCTAGAACGTGGCAGGGCTGAATACGGCAGTACTATCCAGGAGAGCTGACTCCTGCAGTGGCCTTCCTTCTGCTCAGATGGAGTGCATCTCATTCCCACCCTGTGTGCCAACCGGGCGGAACACCCTGACACCACTCAGGACTGATCAGGCTGAGCTTCTCTCCTGGGGATTAAAATGCTGCTTCTGAACCTTTCTGTACTTACACAGAGAGAAGTATGATTATTTTCTCTGGGCTCTAAATCCTTCAGATGTGGCTACTAATTTTGTTGTCTGTTTCCCTGGTTCCTGTCCCTATGTAATTCTAAACTAAGCCTTTGAACCAACATTTACTCTAAGAAATGCACATCTGAAGTGAGGGCCCAGGACCAAATTTAGATACCAAAAAATGGTTAAATTTAGAAAAAACGGGGAGAAATCTCAATCAAATAAATGAGGGGTTGCAGTTTGTGAAGCACTTTTTAAGCACCCACCCACACTGGAGTGCTTGTGCTTGGAATTATGAACCTGACTTCAAACAACTGTGCTGGAGTTTAAGGATGCTCTGGAAAATATTGCTTCAGCCTCTCCCAGCCCCATTCTCCCACTACCTTGGGCAGTGCAGGAGTAAAGAACTACTGCTCCACCTTGGTCAGCTTGTATTTCTCCTCTCTGCTTTGTTACCTTCATCCAGGAAAATGGAGACTTAATGCTTTTTTATGTCTATAGATGCAGGATGTGTCAGAAGTACTAGTCTATCTACTCTCAAGCAGTGCTGAAGGAAGGACTAGAAGTTGTTAACTTTAACTGTGTTTAAGTCAGCTGCTATGGATTGCTTGCATTATGGCACCCAACGTTCAGGAAGGGGGTTGTGTAACATGCTGTTGCAGGGGAACGAAGCCCATGACTCACAGGGCCCTTTTGCTTTCCTGCTGTGCACTGGCCCTGTAATAGCATGGAAAGTACTAACAGGAATAGTGTGATTTAAGAATTTCTTCTTTCTTTGGGCCCATGCAGCTTCTAGTAAATTATGGCAAGATGAAACAAGCCGCCATGTGAGTAGCAGAACTAGCAAAGTTCAGTTCCCTGCAGACTTGTGTCCTCCTTTCCCCCTTCACAGTAACCTCATCTTCCCCTTCCTGAGCCCTCCATTCTCTCTCGTTATTCCTCTCACACACATCTTGCTGTCCCTCTCAGGACACTCAGCTGCTGGTGTCCGGCCGAGCAAGGGCAGTGCGTGTTTTGGCTGGTTCTGGGCACTGCAAGTGTTGGCTGGCCAGGACGTGGTGCTCGTTACCCAGCTGAGCACCATGGGGTCCCAGTCCCGGCATCTCTCCTCTGCCTAGCTACTGATTTCCATCAAACTTGTGGGAACGTCAGTTTTGAGATTGCCACCCTCTGCCAAACGTGATAGAAACTAACCCAAAGAGTCATGACAAGGGGCACTGACAGACAGGCAGACAGTATGATATAAAAACTCTCAACTCCATGGGAAGCCAGGCCAAACACAAGCGTCCAGGGGGGCAGACCCTATGCATGTCTGCAGTTGCCTTGGGATGCACCCAGGTATCCCCCTTCCTTCAAAGGGACAGGCTGTAACTCAGGGCTCAGTGGAAAACATGCCAACAGTAGTTACCAGAAAACTGTCTTGCCTGTTTTTAACTGTTGAAGTCCCTTCTGATTGCAGCACCTTTCCTCATAGTGGAAGAGGAATTATTTTTTTGTCAAATTATCATTATGGTAATTCTGATTTTAATTTGTGCATCTGCTCTCCTTCCTGCACACAATGCTGGTAAGAAATATTTGGGCATCTCTGCTTTTAGTGGCACATTTTCACATATGTGATAGTGAAATACAGATAGTCTATCTGTAGAAATAATACCTATCTCCATATATTCACAGACACAATCTCTATTATGAGATGATAAAAGCAGAACTGTTCTTCCAGGCACTATCAGCAAAGCTTACTAGACTCCATTAAAATTAGTTTTCTGCTCATGTCACAAGTGGTCACAGGTTCTTTTTTCTCATGTTTCCTCTGTAGCTATTCAGTCATCTGACCACTTTAGCAGTAAAAAAAGAAAGAAAAAAAAATCCCAGCCATGCAAATGTGATTGTCTAAACGATAATGGAAAATCTGTGTTAAAACTGATACCAAGTTCCTCTGTGTGTCTAAAATTTGTTCTTGCTGGTGAGTAGTCTCAGATAGACTATCTATTGTAGTACTGAAAGAATGAAAAATTCAAGAGGACCAAAAGGAGGTGGTGAAATGGTAAAATAGCTTTCAAGGAGATATTTCCCATTGCAATTGATTTTCAGTAACCCTAAGAAAGACGGAAAACTCCTTCTCTTTCCTCCTCAACAATTTTATGCAATATATATTTTTACCTCAGAACAGTAATGGAAAAAATTATCCAGTTCCAGAAACCCAGTCCTATCTCAATAAAAATACCTTGTGATCTGAATGAATATTCCTCTTTGCCTGAATCCCAAAGGGACAATAGGAGGGGCTACAGATACTTGGTTAAAACACCATTTTCTCACCCACTTGTCTGCCAACCATTCTCCGTTTCTTTGCATGCCTCCGGCAGACTTGCTGAGTGCTGGTATCAGAACTCTGGCAAATCCACAACTTGGCACCAGCCTTCTTTAAGTCTCCAACTTTAAAAAAAGAGCTGAAAGGTGTCAGGAATTACAGACTCACTGCAAATTTGCAGAGTTTAGCACCCAGTTTACACTCCTTGGAGATCTACAGTTCAAGCCTAAGAAGCAAAGTAAGTTTATTGGTTTTGTTTCTTACATGCCTTACCTGAAATAATTGCTTGCTGCAGCAAGGACCACTCGGTGACAGGAGAATTCTCTGCTGTCCACACACAGGATGACATCTGTAAGGGAATTTTCAAGCCGAAGGTTCTCCAGGCCATTCTGGAGCACCAGAGAGAGACCCGTATCATCAAACTTGACCTTTTCACCACTTGAGACTTCCACCAGGTCCCCCATTTTCGTCGAACACTCATTGTCCAAAGACATCTCAGGCTCCTCAGAGCTCTTCTCCAGCGTGTCCCCCATTTTCTGGCCAGCACCGTCTCATTCTGTTGGTGCTTCACTCTAAAAAGAGCTCCTAAGCTTCAGACGAGTCACACTGCAGAAGTTGGGCGGATTTCCTGTCCAGAGGTCTCTGCTTATCTATAGCTGTCACACACACATAACAGGAAGCCTTGCACTTTCTCATCCTGTTAACACAAACAAAGGCTGGGTTTTTTTCCGTGAATTTCAGGCAGTATCAACGTGTTTAGAAAGGACTTAAGATGCCTCTGGATGTGAGAAGATTACAAAGAAGGCCTGCTTCCCACCCTCAAGCCAGTCCCTCGCTGTTATCCTGATCTGCTGGTTGTAGTGATAGGTGCACCATATGGCTATCGAGGCACTCCTGGCAGTGCCAGGGAAGAGGGTGTTATTTTAAATTTGTTTTTCCAGGTATGCGCTTATTAATCGTTTAGCTGGTTTTGGTTTTTAATAATATGCTCACATATTCAGAAAGCCCTCCAACTGGCTGTTTCTGTCCCTCTTGACATGTTAGCTGACAAACATTGGATGGCTTTTCTTTAAGGCTAAATCGGCGCAGCTCTCTCCAGGACATGGAGCAGCATCAAAGATCTCACTGCTGATGGTCTTCAGGCCACACTGCCGGGCACAGTGATGTCCCGCATAGGTCCATGCAGCCAGTGCCATGCCACCAACTCTGGCTAATAGTGGAAGGTAAAGGAGAGATCCTAGGGAGCAGTGTATGCGAGCTCGTCCCCACCATCCCCACTGTTGGAGGTAGTTTGAGTCACATCCACATCTAACTTGCAGTCCCCAAGATAAACACAGATGGTGGTGGGACTGTGGGCTGAGCACCTGGCAGTGGGGACGCAGCAGGGGAGCGCTGGGGCTGACCCTCCAGCATGACAGGAGCACACAGAGCACAGGGCTGAAGGTTTCACTTTCACCTAAGACTGAGTTGGATTTACTTGGACCTTGCCTAGATGAGAAGCTGACCAAAGCTGACTGAGATAATAAGCCACACAGCCTATTGAAAGAAACAGGGTAAATCCCCTGGCTGGCTTAGGAAACTCTCATGCTCTGGACTTAGAAAATCACACCCTCTTTTTCTCCCCCCGAGAGGAATGCAGGGCTAACCTCTAACCTTGGAGCTTGAGTGCTAACCGACCTTGCCTTTGTGATACTTACTTCTAGGAATCCTCGTTTGGCCAGTCCTCATGTTTTCACTGTGTGTTTGGTTTCCTCTTTTGTCTCCAGCTTGTGTAGCTGAACTCACAGTGTTAAGGGAAGCTTAGCTTAGAAGAGGGAGGTGAAAGCGGCATTCAGAGCGCACCAGATTTAGAGGGTTCTTGTATAGGATAGGATGATCAAGAGGAAGGAAAGCAAAAAATCTCCCTCCTGCTTTCCCCCACCTCCTTGTAGTGGGTTTTTCTTCATTCTGTGTAGCCTGCGCAGCGCTTTGGCTTTTTCCTTTCCCAGCTGATGTAAATGTGTTCCTGCTGCCTTTTGTGCTAACTTCTCGTAATGAATGCTTCCTTTTTTAAAGCCAGTCCCATCTTTCCACCAAGTACTCCTCCAGGAATACAATCAGAAAATGAAGGAGACCCCTCAAAAATATCAGGTGTGCTTTTAAAATCACAATATTTTACCTAACCCTATCTTGGGCTAGGTTCTCTTTGTTTATTGTCATGACTTTTGACCTTACGGAATTCATCTTATCAGGCTTTTCTCTGATGGTGAGAAGTTTCATATTTTCTTTATCTGTTTAAGTGAAAGCTGAGATTCAGCAGTGATCACTTGATTCCAGTTGCTGAAGCTTTAAACAAAGCATTAATAGTTGTGAAAGCTGAAGTAGGATTGTATTGGCTGTGAGTGCTGGGAACGGAAGCCCTGCAGTAACTAGGTCAGGTGATAGCTGTGGTATTGTCAGCGTGCTACCCATTAACTGCACTGTAGAAAGGACCTTAGTAGCTCAAGCAACTGTTGACTAGTAGTAGCAGCGATCACTATCTGCAGTCTGTCTGCTTCTGTGCCATTGCCAACCCATATGTTGTATTTTTAACCTTAAAATTTTTTTTTTCCTGCCAAGCACCTCCCCTCATTTCTTCTTCTCTCAGTCTGTTTTTATAGGGCTGCCTAATATTTACAGAATCCCTTGCTCAGGGATTAATCCACAAATGTTGTAGCTAGTTTCATTATTTGGACAAGCAGCAGGGCAGCGCTGAGGTGAATGTTGTGTCTTTGCAAGTATAAGGGAACAAACCCAACATCAGGGAGCTGCTTGCCTGAGCTGCTCCGTCGCCCAAGACTGCAGCAGCAACATGTTATTTAATCCTGGGGAAAATCCAGCTTGTTACTTTATGGTAGCAGCTTCCAAATACATTTTTTTTGGCCTTTAGAAACTTGTTCTGGCTTCACTCCTACTGTTTTCATTAAAGAATTACCTGCTAGCTAAAGGAACCACTTAATCTGGTAAGAGCTGAAGGCTTATCGGTTCACGATGTGTTTGTCTATTGTCTTTAGCTTACACATAATGAATTGACCTATGTCGATTCTGTACCAGCTTGAGAGAACTGGCTGGACTTACTGGCTAAATAATGTATATCCACCACTTCTGTCAAATAGTAAGTTTACAGAGCTATGTAACATCACAGACTACTGCTGGTACGTACGTATCTCTGTTTTGTACATGTTTGGCGAGCTGAGTTCAGCGACTGCTTTGCATCCTGCCCTGACCTCCTTACCTCTGCATCCTCTGTTACCCATTGATCATGCTCCCTGCTTAAACGTTGATCTGTAGCAAACAGCAGACCATTTTCAACTGTCTGTTCCTGAAACCAGCATCTCATCACTGTGGCATTTCAGTACGGTAAAGCTTGACCATCCCAGGTGAATCTGCCCAGACTGGCCAGGGGTCCTGGTTCCCATCTCGGAGAGTGAAAAATTCAGGCAGTCCCTGAGAAAAGTCATGGACATGGGACCATGATTAAGAGGAGGGCCAGAAGAAATAACACCTGGGACACCCACCAACAATGGATCGAGAGCAAGGAGTTAAGGCATTCTTAAAACAAAGGCAGAAACATAGAAACCCATTTCTGATAGTTCTTGTTACTTGTTTTGCTTCCCACAGTCCTTGCACTTCCGCTAACAGAGCCCTTATGAACCTAGCGAGTCTGAGAAGGACCAGCGAAGAAACATGGTAGCATGTGGCTGCCTCAAGGAAGGGGCCAGATGAAGACTGGCAGGAGGTTCTCCAGACTGAGAAAGAAGATGCTGAGCCAGCCTGGTATCGCACTGAGATATGGAAACTTCCTACTCTAGGTAATGAGCAGGTTACTGAACTTGCAGATGGCAATGACTTCATATTTCTGACCTGGAAAGGAACTCTCCCGTGAATGTCCTGTCACTGCAGAGCTCCCACAAAGTGCATCCTTGCTGTTTGTCTTCTTCCTCTTATTCCAGACCATGTCCATTTTGCGACCACCAGTGTTGCACCAGGTGTGTGTGATCCATGACCAAGTGGCTATTCCACCTTATAGTTCCCCCAGTGCTGTAAAAATCATCACCAGAGCTGCCTAGGAGCAAGCAGATAACTTGCAAAGCTGAAGCCACCCAGCAACATACTGACAGCTACATCTTCAGATCTCAACACACTTCCTGATGGTTGTGGGAGGGAGCATTCTTTCATCTGAGGTGGCCTGTTTGAAGGCTAGCCTCCAACAGGAGGAGGACACAACAGCAGAAGAGGAGTCTTGCGAAGTTTTTGAGTTCTACCTGAAGTCCCAACACTGCCATCACTTCCACTGTGCAACCTGATAAACACTGCAGAAAAAGCAGTACGATGCAGAGGACCCTGCTGGGGGGCACACAGATGACTGCTTAATGTTGGTTCCTTTGTGTGGAAGCAGAGATGGGGACTGCAGCTGGACAGCTGGACACACATATCAGGGCACATCTAGCCATGAGCTATTTTCTAGCACAGTGCAAAGTAAGATAGCTGAAGCCCGAGATAATCTTGCCAACCCTGGAAAGTTGCTGGATTTTTTGTCTGTGTTTTCAGTACATTGGGATAATGTTCACTAGCTTAAAATAGAATGTTCATGTTTTAGCTATGGGGAAACAAATGTGATTTTTGTTTTTGAAAATACATCCAGAATTTGTGGATCAGATTTTCTATTAACTGCAAGTTGGCATCTTTGTTTCATCACAGTTGTACTCCCTCTTCTGAACCAGCACCACCTTGCATTTCAAAACCTACTCCTTGAGCCTTCTCATATCCCTCCCTCTGGGCAGCTGCAGTTGTTCTAAGTCAGCAAACCACCATGATTTTGTGAGGTTGGCCTGTCTCATCCCCTCACTTTTGAAAAGCACCTTCTATTTTGAGAGTATCACAATGTTACTCTGCTAGTGCTGCATTTACTGTCTTCCCAACTTCTGCTCTCAGACTGTTTTTGCTTGTATTTTAAGTCACTGGGATGTTTCTAGAATAACTGCTGCTTCCATGTATTGTTTTCTTAGGGGTAGTGGGATAGTCAGGCATTGTGATAACCGTCCAGGTGAGTGACTCCAAACTATGCTTTCACCTTGTATAAAAGAGAGGTCCCAGCTGACCAAACTGTTAATGTCAGATTATTTGGGCTCAGTATTCGAAAGTCTGGTTGTTATCCTAATCATATTACTCCCATGTGTGTTATTGGCTATAGAGGTCAGTAAGCCTTAACCCTGACATGTGGATGGGCCAGTTGAGCTTCAGAAATCTTTGATCCCCTGCTCATAGGCTTTTGAGGGAGTGATGGAGGAAGACTACTATTTAAATAAGTGTTTATTCTACTTGAAGAAGCTGAATTGCAGTCTGGGGGTGCAGTATGGTCACTCCCAAAGCTACAGGCAGAACAAGCTGAGACATCACTTAGCGCTGTATTTTAAGACCTTATAGCCCAAGATGAGCTGCACCCAAATGAAACTGGAAGGACTGAAGCCTAGGGATGGGGCTGAAGGTAAAACTCATAAGAAATGCAGTAGGTGCAGGCCGTGGTAGTTGATGAGCACTGTAACCAGCCTTCCCCATTCAGGGTAGTCTTTTCCTTCTCCCTGGAAGAAGGGTGTTCTTTCCTCAACACCTTACACTACCACAGGTTTTTCATGAGAACAGGCAAGTGCTTCCCCTTTTCGCCCCTCAAGATAATCAGTTTTTGAAACAAAATAGTAGTAGTTATTCCATTCCCTGATGTATGCAAACAGGGAAAGAAATGTGATTCTTAAAGTTAATTTCTACTAGGAAAGAAGCGCCCCGTTTTCTTTTAACTTAGTCATGAATTGCTCTCTAAAAGATTTTGCCAGTGTTACTCACAAAGGGGTTTTGTCATCAGCATCAGACTCCCTCCTGCTTCAATTTATGTAAGTAACAAGATGCTGGGTCACTTGTCTAGTGCTGGCTGCTGTGCCACCCATTTGAATTTAAAAGCATCTTCTCTGTATTATTAGTTAATGGCTGTTTATGCACAAATAATTCTTCCTCTAAGTAAATTATACCTTTGATCTCCATAAGTGGACACAAGGAACTAGGACCATGCTAGAAGAAGTAGAGGCCTGTTGTCCTCAGTGATATTTTGATCTTGTATTCTTCGTGCACCTCTATCTTCTGCTGCAGCCAGGCTCTGGTGTCCAGCGTGCCAAGATAAGAAACGCAGCCTCGGTAAGAAGTAACAGCACTATAGTTCAGGCACTTGTTCCACGGCTTGATAAAACATGACCACCAAAGTAGCTCTTGAAATGAAGGAGAGCTGTTCTGCTTGGCAAGAGCTGGGAAATGGAGGAAACTGCCATTTATAGTGAATTATGTGGAGGTCTGTGGTTTAGTGCGTGCTTGATGTTAATGAATGGTAGGGACATCAGTTGGACTGGAACTTCAGTTCTTGAGTCTCTTCATAGAATATGCTAAGTGGCCATGTGAAATGCAGACAGTGTGACCCCAAACCATGGGAAATAAACCTAGTCTCAGATCTTATTGAAGTCTAAAGCAATGCTGACTTCTATTTTTCATTAAGGCTTGTCGATCTCAGCCAGTTCTGTGCACACATACCTAACTGATGAGTTCACACTCCGAGTGATGCTCCAGAGCTGTGACCAAATTTTGCTTTGGTTTTTGGACTGCCTGAAGCTTAGAAATGCTGGCCCCAGAATCAGCATGGTCCTTTCTTTCCTTGTGATGGGCTTTTGCTAGTTTGCCACACAGATTTCTTTCTCGGGTTGTAAAGACTCTCAACCTATTACTTGCAAAGACCGTAAGAGGAAAAGCCAATGCGATGATCTGTGTGCTCTGTACCCACACCACTTGCTGACTAGCCTCAGGCTCCTTTGTTTCCTTCTCTGCAGGACTAAGTCTATCAGACTAGAAACCCGCATGGACCCAAAGCAAAAGATGATGTTCAAGTGAAGCCCAATCTAAACAGACTGAAGCAAAAAGAGATTTTTTTTTTTGCCACAGATGGTAACAGGAGAAGGGAGCAGGACACTTTACAAGAGGGAGTTGACATTTTGTGTGGCGCACACAGCAGCTCACAGAATCAGTCATTTCTTTGACCACCGTACAAAAGAGTTCCTGCTGCTGGCCGACGTGGGGTCATTTACTAGCTTGTCTAATTATCCGAAAAATAAGGATGCCGTTGGCAAATATTGCTACTCTTGGAACATGAGTTTTTCACTGGAAACCCAAAATTTATGTAATTAATTCTTGTGTTTCCTTTTCTGACATAATGAAGGGCAGAATCAGTCAGCTCCCTGGCAGCTGACTGCTGAAAGCTCAGCCTTGCTCAGTCTGGCGGAAGGAAGCAAACTGGAAAGCAGCAGAAATTTACATGTTTTCAGTAAATAAATATATAACTTTTGGTCAAAGTGCAATTTGACTTAATACACCTCCACACACATGCTCTCAAAAAAAAGCCAGTCATGCATCTGTCTGATTTCCAGTTTATTTTTTTCCTCCACAGCTATTTTGTTTAGCTCACAGCTAACCTTTAAACTTCCAGTTTGATGGTGAGAAGAATGGCAAACGTCTGATGAACCTGAACATTAGTTTAAAAAAATTGATTATAGTGCTCAGCTAGTTCCACATCATTGTTACAGCAGCTGAAGTTTCAGCAAGTTTTAAAATACTGTTAAAAAATCAAGCCTTTGCAATTTTTCAGCAGGGTGTCTTAATTGTCTGTTTTGCAAGAAATCTAAACTTGTGTGAAACCGGTCTTTAGGCAGTGTCGTTAGAAAGCTTTCAAGACAATGTGACGTTAGTTATATAGGAAGGGTCTTTAATCTTAAGTCTGTATAGTGTGAGCCAGCGAGCTCGGGAACGTGAACAAGCCCTCCTTCACAGCTTCCAGCTACCTGCAGCCTGTGGAGGAATTAAGTTGACAGATTGTTAGCTAACTGGCCGAGCAGGTGGAAAAATATTAATCTGAGCAGAGATGATGCTGTAGAAATGTACATTTTGCTGATTATTACCAGTAGTAAAAATCGTTACTGCATTTTACGTAACTGAATTATGAATGATCTAAAGTTAGAAACAGTGTAGGTGAGTTGTTAATATCCCTATGCAAATAAAGGTATTGCATGAAGTGCAATGATTTAAAATATAAAAAGAGGAAGTGCAGAAAAAGTTGTAGTATTTCCTGATGAGGAAGGGAAATCATCTGAGTATGCTTTAACTGCCTGTGTACCAAATTTGAAGGTGTTACGCTGTTAGGAGCCTGTGCCTTTGCTAGTTTATTTTTTAAGCCGATCAGAGTAATCTTAGCTTAACACAGCCATAACTTTCTGTCTGTGAATACAGCAGATTCCTGGCAGCTGTGGCCAGAAAAGCACATTACAATTTTCTAGACCAAGCCCTCCTTCTCCCATGCAGTGTAGGCCAGGCAGTCCCACACTCTGTGAGAATATGTGCCCCAGGCTCTGCTCTCCCCAGGCTCCTGGGGAGCGAGGGCTCCAGCCCACTGTCCCGGCTGGTCCTCCTGCAGTCTCCAGCGCTGCGTGGGCTCCCACTGACCACCCTGCAGGTGGGCACCCGAGTGTGGCCGAAAGCTCCTCAGCTGGACACACCAAGACTCAGGTACACTTTAGCTTCGCTTGCCAACAGGCAGCCCAAAGAGCCTAGGGAGCCAGTACTGGCTGTGCCATGCTGCTGGTAAGCTGTGGTTTACCTAGGACAGCAGCGTGCACAGAAAGCTCTGAGAGCACGGGGCAAGATGTGCTTACACGAGCTCGCAGGCTCCGGTTCACTTGCAGTGTTGACATACCCCGAGAGTCTAAAGCATGGCTGCTGCAGACCTTGGTAGCTGGCAGGAGCGACGAGCCTGGGGAGGTGCTGTGAAAGCTCCTCAGTAGCAGTCAGGTCCGGGGCTGTGCAATCAATCAGGAAAGCCGTCTGGAATGTAGGGCATTGGGACAGCTGCACCAGGCCAGGCGAGGAGCTCGGGAACGCTGCAATGCTTTGAATTTGGAAACCATGACAGATACTTGTGCTGGCTGGTATCAGGGCCAGGAGGTGGAGCCCAGCTTGCTGGCTGTGTTAAGTGTTACTGAGCATCGGGGAGGGAGCCGAGGTGCATCTGACTGCGTGTGAAATTTTGGAAGTGTGACACTGGAGAAAGAAGGGACCAAAGTCATCTTAGACTTGAGAAAGCAGGTAACTTTTTAAAGTTTGTCACTTCTAATTTTAGAGTTTTAACTTCAGAAATGCTACTTTATTTTTTCTGCCAATCAATATTGATTTTAAAAAATTTAATTTTCCCATTAAAAAGAGAACGGAGAATTTTAATATTCCAGTGCAATTTCCATTTCCATAATATCTGCCCCAGGGAAAGACAGACGAGCTTTGGCATTTCGTACTCTTGTTAGTGTGTTTCTGTGTTAGAAAAAAGATGGGCATTATTAGGTCTATTTAATTTTAGGGAAAAAATATAAATAATATAAATATAGCAAACATCTAAAGAAATGAGACGTGTATTTGGCTTTTTATTGCTTCCTGCCTACAGTAATGACCTGTTCCTCATTTCAGTTCTCCTCCCCTTTTAAAATTACAAAATATTGTCTCCTATACATAAAAATGTTAATTAAAAAGACCAAGAAAGCCTATCATGCCATATGTAATATTTCACATCTTCCATTTTTTCTTCAAGGTTCAGTACCATACTGATGTATGCTAGAAAAGTCCAGTAGCTGGCCGTGACATGACAGAACAATCTGTTTATTATCAGAAGCTCACCGACTAACCAATCCTAGTTTTAAAATAATTTCTGTCTAATGATACTGCTTATGAATAGATGGGAAGGGAAGGCTTAGGATCAAAGAGTAAACGGCAGATTTCACAATATTTTCTTGGCAAAACAACGTGTTGATTTAGCTGCTGCACTGGAATCTGCAAACCTTCATTAAGTGTGGTTTTCCTGGGATTACTTTGGCTACCATTTTCTTTCCTGTCTTCGTATGACAAATCTTTGTCCAGGACCAGTGATCAGAAGTTGCTTTATTCTGGCTTAGCGTTTTAATAGAGCTGAGAGCTTTCCTTAGAGAAGCACGCAACTCTTTTCCATAGGAGTATTTTGGATCCAGAAACAGTCCCATTTTAGACCTCAGAGCAGGTGCTCAAAAGCTTTTTTACAAAGGAGGGGATGACCGGGGTGTTGATCTGGGCTGGGATTTTGGGTGCCGCTCCAAAGCAGCTGTATCGGCACAGCAGCTGTTTCCACATCCCTCCCCGACTGTCCATGCTGAAGGCAGCCACCACTTTCGGACAAGGCAGCAGCATTCAGGCTGGGAATGCTGGGCTGGTGAGTCCCACCAGTGATTTCTGGATAGCAAGGGACTTTTTTCTGTGCTTCTGTGCTGGGTGCAGGAAGCCTGGGATTTGAGGACAGACTTGCCAATTGTCCTTCTGGCATCACATGATTCCTCCATCCTTTGAGACCCAAGTCCTGTCAGTCAGCTTGGAGAGAAATTGCTTTGCACCACAGTGCCGGTAACGCAGAAGGAGCTGCATGTGTCTTAGAAAGCAGGTGCTGTGCCATTCAGCATATCTGGCTGCAAGCAGAGGAGGAAGAAATCATGGAGCTCCTGGTGAACTAAATCTTCCTGGATTAACTTTACCTGATGAAGCTTTGTTGCTGAACAAAGTGAAGGGGTAGCCAAAATTATAAGATGGCAAAAGTCATCTAGAGATTTGCCCAAGCATCACCCCTAAGGCACAGCAGCAGCACACCAGCGTGAGGACCTCCTCAGCATGCAGGATGGCTGGTCGTGCAGCTGGAAGCTTGCTGTCCCACAGTCACTATTAGGGGTAGCAAGGGTATTAGTGCAAGCTAACCAATTTGTAGACTTAGGATCTATTCCTCAGCCTATTGCCAGAGGGGTGTGTACCGCACCAGAAGTAGCTGGTGGCGTGCATCTGCAAGTGTGGAGGTCACTGGTAGCTTTGCAAGTCTGAGATTCCCAATCTGGGAGAGTGGCATGCACGTGCCAATTCAAAATAATGTTTATTTGAAACGTGCCTTGTTTTCTGCTTCACTGGCAGACAAAGATTTTCATGGTCACTTGGGTTGGAGAAAGGATTTATTTAACTTGTGAAATGCCTGAAGGTCTCAGAGATGAAGAGGTGAAATGCTCCTGCCTATTAATTGGTCCTGGCATTGGCAAACGGTTTGAGGAGAGAGCTATTAAGTGTGGCTGAAGGGCAAAGCTGGAGTTCTGCAGTAGGGTGCTCTGCGGCAGCATGGCTTAAAGGGAAGGCCTGTGGTGTAGGGATGTGTGAAAAAATACTGTTGTGAGAAAATACTTAATGCAAACAATTGTGGTTGGGCTTGAGGTTATGGGGCTGGGTAGGAACATGGCAATAACACCACATCAGCTTGGGGAACTGTTTTTGCAAGTACCTACATCACTCTTTTGCTAGGTTAGTGATTGCACGTGTTGTCTGTCTGCCATTCTGCAAGAACAACTTCCTTGAAGTCTTCGCCTGTGTGGCCAAGAAGAACTCAAACAACTTTTATTTCTTTGCTTCTTATTTCTGCCTGAAGAGAAGAACCAGACAAACACCAGCAGACTCTGTCTCTATCTCCCTTGGTTAGGCACTGGTTTCATGGTGTCTCGATACTGTAAGAGCTGTAGAAAAAGAAATAGTTCAGCGTTCATTAGCAGCAGTGATGCAATGTTCATTCTTCTCAGCTCTGCAGTTACACTCCCATAGTCGTCTCCCAGGCTTGGGACATGGGAGATACTGGGCAGAAAAATTAGACACACACTTTCTGCACAGGAGAAGTATTGGCATGGGCCTTGTTTTGAGGCACTTACAGCAGTGAATGGCTACTGGGATGAGCAGGAAGAGAGGGGATTTGCATGGGCTAGGAACATGGGCTGGCCAGGTGAGGACTGGAGTGTACAGGGGGATATGCAATACTAATTGCAGGACCGAATCAGTAAACATGTTATTGATGTTTTGCCAGGTGGCTTTTGTGCATAAGTCAAGTACACTCTCTCTGTAATCCCAGTGTCTCCCTGGCTGAGCAGGAGTGAGCACCGAGCGTGCAGGCGGTGGGATGGCACCCAGCCCCGGCACTGGGCGTGCAGGGATGAGCACAGCATTTGGCTGTAGAGGATGCCCCGTTTCATTCCCCGTGACAGGGCCTGCACTCATCCTGCCACCTCACCGCTGCAGATGGACACCCAGGGAAGCATTGCCAGCCTGAGCAAAGAGTTAGGATGTGGAGCACGTGGGGCCAGAGGAAAGGAGGATCTACAGAGTCAGCCACGAGGCAGTGAAAATGGAAAAGACGAATAAGAGGTGTCTGGGGAGAGGGAGTACTGGTTTGCCAGGGCCCTTCACTGTTCAACCGCCAGCGCAGCAATCTGTGTTGCAGATGACATTTCCTGGTGCAGTTGCCATTTGAAACAGCTGATGGGAAGAGGAGAGCCTGAAAGGGACCGGTCCTGGAAAAGTGCCTTCCACCCTAAATGCTTGTAGCTGCTGATTATCCCAGCAGCTCAAGTCAATGTGACCCACAGGGCTTTTGGCAGGATGATGGTGAAAGTCTGTTCAAAGTCAAGGGAAGGATTTCAGCAAGTTTTGGTGTGTTCTCTGTATTTCTTTGAGAGGTCTTTTATCATGTGAAGAGACTTTGCTGTACTTTCATCCTCATCTAAATCCAGCCTCATCTTTTTAATGCTATTTCCATACACCTCTTCCTTTTCACTTACTGCACCTTAGTGCCTTTTCCTGGCATACTCAAAAAGAAAATTCCTCAATAGTTACTGAACTCTTCTGCTCTTCCTTACAAATTTCTATTAACATCATCTTTCCTTTTGCTCAGTACTGACTATTGTTTGTATCCTGCTGAATGGCTTCTGTCATTATGTTTTGTGCCTTCTTGCGTCAGGATCTGCAATGACGTTGTCACTCAACACCTCTTTCTTTTTGAAGCTTTCTGTCCACTAAAACTTTTTCTAGCAACGTCAGAATCTGCTCTCCCTCCTTGTGCTGAGAAGGATTTGTTTCACCTCTGCTCGCTTTGTTGCACAGCTCTTCATAATATTCCTTATGTTGCTTATTCGTTGTCAGTCATTAGCCTGCACTCATCCTCATCTTAACTCAAATGTCTAAATTCTCTCTTTTATCCAGTGATACAATCCCCATGTTGCATTCAGGGTTTTTAATGTTCTTCACTGTTCAATGTTGCTCTCTTCTCTCTGATCAGTGATCAGGGTAAGGGACGTGGCACTTAGACTGTCCTCTCCCTTCGTATTCTTCTTCAGCTTCCTGCTCTCGGTTGCTGCGGCTCACCTTCATCTCTTCCTTCATTCAGCTCCGAGCCCTTCCCCAGACTGGTTAGGATAGGTGTCCATTAGCAGTATATAGCTACTAAAAGAAATCATAGATTTTCTTTGGTTTTGTTTTCTGTGTGTACGAACTACTTGAAAACCATCTGGGTTTTGCTTAATTTTAGAAAAATCCGGTAAGGAGTTAAGACGCTCCCCACAGCAGAGGAAAATTCTCAGGAGCATACTGGCACATGACTTCCCAAAATAGTTAATGTCTTTATTTGGAGGAATGCACTGACCCATTTAGGTGGCACACCACGTCATTGAAATGTGCCTGAAAAGCGCCCGATGGTGGTGTACTCAAATTCAACACCACCAGAAAAACACATGAACATCAGTGGATGCATGCCAAAAATTTTCACATAGGCTTCTAATTTCAGGTTTTAACCTTTCTAGTGCCCTGAAGATGCCTTCAAAATCCCCAGAATCACTGACCTCTTCAGAAAATATTGGCCTAAATGCTTTACAAGTACTTTACATTGTTAAAAAAAGTATTAATGAAGCTTTATAGAAATGAGTAATCTTTAATAATTGGCTTCAGCTTCTCAGGCAGTGTGCAACTGCTTATTTTGAGAGAAATGTTCGGCACAGCTTGAGAAAGAACAGCCAATCCCCCTGCTAGCAGAGGAATGAAGACCAGTAGGATGTAGTAGCAACTCAAGTATCCTTAATTTCAGACATCCTCGGTGACGTTGGTTTTCAGAACTGGAAGTGCCTGGATGTGACTGCATGCATACATGTGCACATTATGAAACAATTGATTCCTCAATGAGTATTTTTAATTAGTATTTTCCTTTTAAATGCTCCATTTACCTTCTTCACGCAAGGTATTTTTGCCACGTGCAGTTTTTATTGGTGTAAACATACTCCCTTCAGACAGCTCCTTCAAGCTAATTCAGAGATATCTTGACCCTCTTTTAATTTTTTTCCTTCCCATGACTCATTCCTTTCATCCCACTTATGTTTTCTGAAGTGAACTCTACACAGTCGTATTGACCCCAAGAGTTACAGACTCAAAGGACTTGGGCAGATGAGATGATGTATCAGATAAGAGATCTATTTTAAGCAAAACTTTTTTCTTAGGTCATATACTTTTCAGATTTAATGACTTTGTAACAAGTAACACTTCAGGTTATTAGTCTTTTTTATATTCCGTGGGTAAAATTTGCAATGCACTGTACTATACAAGGTGAACTGTCAGTTGATTTTCTCTTTGCTGTTTATGTTGTTTGGGGTCCTTTTTGCTTTTCCAGCCAGAGGATGAAAAATTGACTGAATGGTCTCACTTCTAATTAAATGTTAAGCAGTTCTGAGTTTTCACTCAGCAGGAAAATGGTTGAAGGTTTCAATTTTTTAAGATCTCGTGAAGCCAATTTACATACCAAAATCAATTGACATTTTCAGTCTATCTTCAGAAACTTAGCCTTTTAATTAGAAATTCTAACTGTTTTGCAAAGCTGCAATTTACCTGACCCCGGGGAAAAGCGGAGCTTGTTTTGCCTATGAAAATCTGGGACTGGTTTGCTCCAGAGAGGGTCAACCCTGGAGTCTTAAGCCAATGCTGCTCTTCTAATAGTTTCAGTGAAGGAGCACCATCAGCTACTGCAAAGAGCACAAGGCTGTGTACGCTTCCCAGGGAGGGCCCAAGGAGTCAAAAGGAGGAATATCCTGAGGTCAGAAGATTCTGTAGGTTCACTACAAGGTGAAGATACATTATGCTTGGGATTGATACATAACATTTAGGAGAGCAAAGTAGGCAGCAGCTAATAGAAGAACTGATATTTCTTCCTTCTGCTCAGCAGTAAGGGGCCGGAGGGAGAGGTCATCCTTCTAGGAAGAAGAACGCAGTTCTCAGTCAGTTACCTGCCTACATCAGCTCCACGGCATTGCATAAGGCCTCATTTAGTACCCGGTAATGAACTTAATTTAAGCATGCATGTCCCTGGCCTTGCCTCGCTTCTCTGCATTATGGACTTGAAAGTTTGCTTATGCTAAAGGGCAGAGCAAAAATAAATTTCCATACTCGCAGACATGTTCCATCAGCCTGTGTCGGAGCATGGGCTGGTGTCCAAATAGTTTGGATATGAAGTGAATTTGGGCTCCAGGACAGGCTCAGACCTGCTCTTGAAATTGCACAGTGATGACACCAGGGTCCTGCTTTTATATTTGCAGTTGACTGGCTACCACCACTGCGACCTCCAGCTGCAACAGCAGTGCTCTTCGTGTCCCAGCTTAAAATTAACCTTGCCTTTCTCTGGTTAGCAGGGAATGGGGCACCCTGTTTTGTGTTACTGTTGACCAGGAACTGGTGAAAATCTTTGTCGGTTGGAAATTAAATAATAATTAGGTGAAGCTGTAGCTCAGGTAGACAAAGATCCTCTTTTGATTCATTTTTTTGTGTACACTCATGGTTTCTATTTTGGTCATGCAGACTGAAAAGCTACACAGGGACCTGGTGTTTGTCTTTCGTCTGGGAGACGGCTCTTGTTGAGCGTTTTTGGTTGCGGTCCCCAGAGCTGGCGCTAAGGAGTGTCACTGTGAAAGGTGCCATCCCAATGCACCACTTCCTCCGCACCTTAAACTTTCGCATGCTCACGATGAGGGCCGAATCGGGAATACCGGGGCGTCTGTATTCCCCCATGGTCCCAGCAAAGGGAAGCCCGATGGTAGGGGCTCACAGTGACCAAAGCTGCTGGCTTGCAGCGCTGTTGGTGCCGGGGGCTCTCACGGCCCCTGTTCGTCCCGGGACGCTGCCGCAGACGAAATCTGGCGCAGACCTTGGCTCTTCAGCCGCCCCGTGCTGGTGCCCCGCCGCCCGGCCGCAGGACCGGTCTCCGGGGGGGCGGCGGGGCGCGGGGCCGGGCGGGGCGGCGGGACTACAGCTCCCAGGGCCGCGCGGAGCCGCCGTGACATCATGTGCGGTGGCTCGCAGGTCACATGCCCCGCCGGCCCCTTTGTTTTCAGCGGCGCTGGCAGCGCGACCGGCGGCGGCGGAGGGGCCCGAACGCACTGCACCGGATCGCTCCGCTCCCCACCTGACCCGACCCGACCCGACCCGACCCGACCCGACCCCCCGGGCGGCAGCTCCCGCGGGGCGCAGCGCGGCGGGGCCCGTTCCCGGCTGTGAGTGCGGGGCA